>CAOJBI010214287.1:0-13227 GCA_948277035.1 Euphorbia corollata
AGTGGCGAACCCAGGATTTGGAGTTCGGTGGGGCACAATTATGTACGAAAACAAAATCGAGTTGAACTTGAAAGTATGACATACAACAAAACCCACCGACTCGGGTATAAGGGAGGTTTTCCGCAGGGGCAGACATAGAATCAAAAATAAGAGGGGACCAAATTAACATGTAGAATTTTTTTCAAAAATTAGTTGCTTCGTATGATAGATTTTTGTGTAATTTTTTATACAATTTTTTTCGAAATTAGTTACCTCATGTGATAGACTTATGTATATATTTTTTATACAATTTTTGAAAATTTATTTATTTAATTATTAAAAAATTTGAACTTATTTTATAATTAAAGCATGAAAATTTGATAAAATATATAATTTATTTATTAATTGGACTTCATTTTTCACTAAAAGATAAAAATAGTTATTTTCATTTGAAGAGTTGTTTTCTAAAAAGATAAAAAAAAAATAAGGGCTAGGATTTGATCTCTGATCTTCAAAGATATAAGCTTATGCCCCAACCATCTATTCATTACTATTTCCTCATATCATGATATACATGTTTAGTATATAACAATAATTTAAGGGAGCCCGACACAACGATCAATCCCGGGTTTTTCGAAAATTCGGTGGGACACTTGCCCCACCGGCCCCCCTCTAGGTCCGCCCATGACTATGTATAACAACTTCATAAAAAAATAAACCATCATTGTACAACAATTGTACTATGTATAAGATTGTGATTCATTATTTTTATCAAAAAAATCAAAGTATATGTCATTTTAAAGATAAAATTAAGACGAGCAAAATATTTTAAAGTATCGATTCAAAAAAATCAACGATTTGTGAGATATGGACGTTTGAAATTACGAAATTTAAATTAAATAAGAAAGAGAAATGAAAAGAAAAAAATAATAAAATCTATTTTTTTTTTTATATTTGGCTTAATTACCCATGAAAAGATCTAATTTCATTTCATGTAACTTTTAAAATAGTGTACCGGAGTTCTTTTTTTTCTGGAAATCTAACACTTCAAAATTCAACTAATTGCGAAAGAAATATTCATTCGAATATTATTCTGCATAAAGTCTTTAAATTTATAAAATTCACATATTTTAACACCAAAAAACTTGGAATTTTAAAAAATGAACAAACCTTGCGAAAAAACATTTAATCAAATATTTAAAATATTCACGGGAAATTTTTTTAAGCGTCACAAAATTTATTTTACACTTGGACATATTTTATCTACAAAAAAACTTACTTTTTTGTAAATTAGAAGTTTACATAATAAAAAAAAAGCCTTCTACTTAAGCAAATTGCCAAAATTGCATAAATATATTCAAGAAAGATTAAGTTCCGCACAAAATCTTTAAATTACTGATTTTTTTTTTGTGAAAAAGAAATTTAACTTTAGGCGCTGAATTACTAAAAAATCATGTTCATTTCAGCTTACTTTAATTCAATCCACTTCAACTAAGTTTAGTTCAATTCATATTTTAGAAATAAAAAATAACACAACTTTATTACTTAATTTTGAACTCTTTAACTTTGCGTTAAGCGAACAAAACTACATAAATATTTTTTTTGAATAAATTTAAATTAAATGAATATAACTCATTACAATTTACAAAATTCATGGTTATTTGTGAATTATAAATTTGATAAATTAAAGAATTGTAATGAGAAAATAATTTTTAAAATTTCAATTAAATATTTTTCTTAATTTAATAAATAAAATAATTATTGTAAAAATTGAATATCAAGCACTAAAATTTATAATGATCTGATATTTTTTCACAAATTAGTAAAAGTTTTGGTAAAATATTTGGGTTTATATAAATTATATATACTTCATATCGCTTTTTAAATTTCCTTTAAATCGTTGATAACTTATTGTTAATCGTAACACTTAAATTGATAAAAAAAAAATCGTAACACTTCAGGCTCAATGCCTTACATAAAACTAGTGTACAAATTTCGACAAAAAAACTGGTGTATAATAGAATAAAAGTACGATTATATTGTTTTAGATGTTCAGGAGTTAAGCAACGTTTTATAATTCTGAAGGAATTACATAACGCTAGAAGGTTATATTGGAATGGAAGTTATTTCCGTAAACTGTTAGGAAAAAAAAAGGCAAATTTATAAACAATTTCCGCTAGATAAGATATTTGTGAAAAACAAAGTGAATGGGTCAATACACTGCACAATTTACTTGTCTTCTTCTTCTTCTTCTCCTCCATTTTGCAATCATGCCTCTCTCTTTCTCTCTCTACACTTCAAATTGACTTAATCTTATGTACTTTTAGAACTCATCATCAGGTATAATAGAAAAATATGTTTGATCTGTTTGAATCTTTCTTTTTTGTTTAATTTCATGAAATTTTCAGTTTCTTAAATGAATCTCTACTTCATTTGATTTTGCTTATAGTTGGAAGCTTTCTCGCTATGGCATTTGCTAATCAACTTCCTTTGTTTTGTTTCAGTTGCAATTTTGGGCAATGTTGACTATTAAAAAGGTGTGGAAAAACCCTAAATCCTGTTGTTGATACCTTTAAATAGGATTCGTTTTGTGGGTTTCTGCCCAATTTTGATAATCTAATGAATGCCAAATAGCTAGTTCTGTTTATTAATGGTTGTGGATATTGAGGAATGGTATGAAGGATTTCTAACTGGATTTTGAATATATAGCTGATGTTCTCTGCTCGTTATTACTTGGTTTCAACTTCATTGCTGACGATTTTCTTGCTTTCTGCTTGGTTTTTGCATCATCTATTGAGGAGATAATTGGGTTTCTGTTCTTTCAAGTAGTGTTGTTTTAGATTCTTCTCAGCACTCTGTTCAGCTATTACTAATAGTTGCTTCCGTTAGTTAATTGCAGTTTGTTGTTGTTAGCTGTTTGCTTTGGCAAAACGCAACAATTTAGTCCTAAATATCGCCTTATTTTCGAAACAGTTGGTTTGAATTCGCAACCAAACACCTCATAGGAGTGATATGTGGATAGAAAACACAGCAAAAAATAGCTTGTCCTATTTCAAAGTCGATAGGAATCATTGAAATTGTACACTTTTTCAGTAGAACTTACTGTTTCAATGGATTCAATCCAAAATACTGTTCAGTATTGCTGTGTTTCTAGAGGCAACAGGCTTCTTTATGTGTATAGTGGAGGAAATCGTGAGATTGATGAATTGGCGGCATTGGCATTAGAAAATTCTCCTCCATATCATAAGTGGTATTTCGAGACAATTGGGAAGAAAACCTTCGGTTTCTTAATGGAGGATAGTTATGTCTATTTTGCAATTGTTGATGAAGGACTTGGAAATCGAGCAGTACTTCAGTTTTTACTGCACGTAAGAGATGAATTCAAGAAGGCAGCTAGAAAGGGATCAAGAGGAAGTTTTTCAAGTTTGAGTTCAATCAATGTACAAGAACAATTTGTACCCATTATTAGACGCTTGATAACTTCTTTGGAACATGTATCCCAAACTAGCAATAACTGGAATGATGAAACTTCTTCATCGGATAATGTGGGACAAATTGGTGTTGTTACTTCCACAAAAGCTCCTTTATTAGGAAAATCTAACCGGAAACTAAAAGATCATGTGATTGCAATGAGAGATATTGAGTTGGAAGAGCACAGAAAATCATCTGATAGAGGGGTGAAAGTTGATTTAACTTCATTGGATTCTAATAGCCAAGGTGTAGTAGCTTCTCCAATTTCGCTACAAAAAGATTCGGGTTCGATGAGGATCAGATCAAGCTCTCAGAGTATTCAAAAGAGGTGGTGGCGACAAGTAAGGATTGTTCTTGCCATTGATGCTGCTGTGTGTTTGATACTTTTTATAATTTGGGTGTCTATTTGTGGTGGTTTTGGATGCACCCGTTGATCGCAAAGTTTGAGATTTTACAATTCAATGAGTGGAAGAAGCACATTCTTAAGGCTGGACACTGAACTTGGCAGTTCTGAGATGGAGGTATGCAATTTGGTGTTAAATGTTCAAATCTTGTATCAGTTTCACTATTTAATGCTGAACACTAAACGCCATTTCCTTCTAAACTTTCAAATAACCAACTTGTAAAAAATGCACCAATTTTCCCCTCAATGCCACATGTCATAATTTGATTGGGTAGAGAAATCAGGGAAATGACATTTTTGCACAGTTTGCAAGTTCATATGGTTGTTTGGAACTTTTGAAAGTTCAAGGGAAAAAATGCGTTTAAGGATAAGTTCAAGGACTCCCGATGCATTAAGCCTATGTTTAATAGATTCAATGCATATGTACATGTGAATTCAGAGGATTATATAGTTCTTCTTCAATGTAAAAATGTTGTCAGGCTACATGTATGCATTTAATGTGTTGTGCTTATAAAGGATTATACGTTCCAGTGTATGTTAACTGATGCAGTTTCGAACCATTCTCTCCTATATATATTCCAATAATTGAACTTGCAAACTATATAATAAGTACGGGTGAGCTTGGAATTTCGTTATTCTGGTTCACAGAAACATTTTGTTCGAAATAGAATGAATGTCAATTCTATTGGAAATGATACATGTTAACATATATATTGTGTGATGATAGCATCAACTGAAGCTGCTTGAAGGTCTGAAATTTATTCGATTGTGTGTTTAAAAGGGTTATACTCTTCACACCCTGGAATTTTTTTTTATTTATGTTTTGCTCATAATATCTAGTTTTGTGTCAACATGTTCACTTGAAAAAGCGGGCGAGGGGTCCCTCGCCTCACCCTACCTGAGTCGAGGTAGGGTTTTTCTGGCGCTCACCTTGGGAGCCTTGGTGCGCTTAGGCATGCCTCGGGGACAATTTGTTTCCCGGGGTTCAAACTTACTTTATTATGTGTTTTTCATCTATTTAATAATAATTTTGGGTTAGATATTCCTAATTATATTCCTATCATGTTTAGGTTTAACTCTTAGTGGTTTGAAAGCTTAAATTGATGTCTAAAGCTTAATCTGATGCTTAGAGCATCCTTTTTATATTTGGCTTTTTGATATAATAAGATTGGAACATGATAATACCAAATGTCTTAGCCTAGTTGGTTAAGTCATGAAACTGTGATCCTAAAGGTCACAGGTTCGAGTTCACGTTCGGGTAGGGTAGGCTGAGGTTTTCCTTTGTTATTATTGTAAGCCCAATGAGACAAAAATTTTTTAAAAGAAAGATTGAAACATGATGCATAGACTGTTTATTGTCCCATTGTTAATATAATATATAAATTATAATTATAGTCTCTTATTAGATATTTCATAGTTCTATATATTCATTTTCTCAATGACAATTTCTTATTGTGCAGCTTTTGATGTTGATATTTAGAAGGTTTAATTGATTGATGCCTTCTAAAAGGCATTATATACATTATATATATAATTGTGTACCTCAGGCTTTAAGCCGCGCCTGACCCTGTATCGTCTAAGAGCGCCTTTCTCCTTAGACAACTATGTGAAAAGCTGCATTTTCAATTCGCATTAGTTGTGTTTCTTTACTATGGAACTTAATGATCAAAAGTTTTGCACTTTTTTTCGGAGTAAGTTAAACTGAAGGCCCTGTGAGAACAGAGTATATCTATATATTTTCTCAGTTTGCTAGTTTTTACAGCTAAATTTATCAAATGTGCATATTTCTCTTAGTTGGGTTACTTTGCATAATAGCACTTGCGTCCTTTCTGTGTCTCCATATCCTGAAAATTTTTGTTAAACAGTGTGGAATTGGTGTTTTGACGTCCATGCGTTTCTTTAACTCTAATGAATAGAAAGTATTAGTAATAGTAGGATTTTGTTTTTTGCCCATTTAATCAAAGTTTCATCCTGAATCATTAAGAGAATTTGACGGAAAAAGAAAAATCATTACTTATATTAATTTCATTTCATGAGCTTAAGGATTATTGTGCTTTATTCGTGTCCTAGTTAATGTAAAAGGTCAAGATTCGATGGATCATGTGGAATGCTCAAATCTCAAGCAATTCTATGTACCGCAAGACATTTTTTGCCTTCTTGAAAGAGCATATTAGAAGGTATAGCGTTTTTCCCTTTGTCATTCTTGTGATGGTCTGTTCTTTAATATAGATTAGTTCAAATTAATGTCTGGCATTGAAATGCTGAGACATGTTTAGTCCTTGAAGCATATTCTGAAGAAAGTCTTGTAAACTAAAGCAAGCTTTTCCATTGGTTTATATAGCAAGTAAAGTTAAAGCTATGCAAGGTTGCTACTTAGCAAGGAGCATGAACATGTGCTACTCTTGGCGGTCAGGGGCAATGTACCACGGAAACTTTTAGTTTTCTGTTTGTTTCAGAAACCTGAAATCATGTTATATTTGACGTTTTTAGGATGTCCCTGCTGCCGGAAATAAGGATAATGACAGACCAATACAAATGGATACAAAATGAACTTTGTTTATCCATTTGTCCTATAACCGTTTTTCTTACTATTAACTAATCTGAAGAGGCACATGCACATTCATTATAAAAATGTCGTTTATGCTGTGAACCATTGACTTTTGAGTCAGTTGGTCAAATACATTATAAGTCCTGTGAACTTGTATACTATTCTCTTGAATTTTGAAAAACTCCCGATCATTTCCATCAACTTGTAAAAATGCACCGGTTTGTTTCCTTTTTTACTTAAAAAATGAATCAATTTGCTCTCTTAATTTCACATGTCAACTTCTAGTTTGAGAGAAAAAATGACATATTTGAAAAGTCAATCCAATCAAAAACTAACATGTGACGTCAAAGGGGTAAATTAGTAAATTTTTTAAAGTTGAAGGGGTGAATTGATGCACAAGTTAAAAGGATAATAAAGTTTAGAAGAACAGTAGACTACTTAAGTTTAGGATACTAATGATATATTAAGCTTTCTAAGTTCAAACTTATTTTGGAGGGATGTATGTCTTTTTGTTTTGAATGAAAGTAATGATTATAGGTGGCTATGCATGAGTTAGTTTAGTTTTAAGCACACCAATGAAGTGAGTTGCTGTAAGATAGCTTTTGGTCATCACAAAATTTCTATCAGAACTTTTAGGTCAAAGTCGAATGTTGTGTGCATCAAGTTCAGGAGTTTCGGTTATGCAACTAAATTGAGATGTAACCAAAATTTAAGAATACAAAGGGTGCTTTTGTTAACATTTTTCATAAACGGGCAGGTTGGGATTGCTTTCTAAGCTGCTTATCCGAAAAGCTCAATATTCAAATTTATCCAAGCTGTTAAAGATCTATAAATTAATAGCAAATGATTCCTAATCACTTATTATTAGAAGTCAAAATCCTTTATTCAATGCTAAAATTTGTTCTATTAAAATTTTGTAAGTAGAACTTTTTGTGACATCAGCTCTAATAGCAATCCCAAACAAGCACTAATTGTAATTTGTAAATTTATCACTACCATTACTTGCTGAAACTGCGATGTCATGGTCCGGAAGATATACTCTGAAAACAGCGTAGTGATGATTCAAGCTTTTCTTGCCCTGTAGTCTATAACCGCTGCCTAAACCACCCCACTTTTGGATTCGGATATGCATAAAATATACGCCTTACTCTTTGATGAACAAGTGCCATGGCACACCTTCATTTACATAAACGTTCAACTATTACATAATTTTGGTGCATAAACTGAAACAGAAATAAGAAAGAGAGAAAAGAGTTGGAACTAACATAATACAAGGCTCCCAAACTAAATATATGTCATAGCCAGTGCATAGATAAGGTCTGGTTGATGTGTTTCCATTCTCGACCTGATGTAGGATTATATGATGCTCAAACAAATATATCAACCACATTAACATTAACATGCAACAAGTAAATGGAAATAGCTACGCATGAAAATTGGCTTAAAAATCATCAATGATATATGAACTTTACCTCTATATGAACTTCAAATTCGACATCATGGTACACAAACTTATTATTTTAATAACATAATAGTCAAAGTTATTGTTTAACATGTCCCATATTGGTAAATCTAACATAACATTTTCAATTCCTTTTGTACCCTTGCCTTCTTCAAGCTTTTCTTTTTTTTTTTGCAGATGAACATTTTTTCTTTTGTATTTCTCTGACCTTTGATTTTCTGGTTTCAAGTCTTATCCCGGCACAACTTTTCTCTCTCTTCTGTTTCTTCCTTAACTTTATGCTTACATGTTTTCTTAGTGTTCCTTTATTTCTCCATCCCTCAAACTGTGTTTGGTCTTGAAATTTCTAGATTTGCTTTTGTTTCTCCTCTTCTTCATACTATTCTAATTTCCTTTCCATTCTGATTGTAGATTTCATGATACAAGCCAGAGCTGCAAAGGAGCCCTAATCATAGCCAAATAAAAACTAGGCGACATTAATGAACTAGCTCTATACTCAGATTCGTGAAACTTTACAATTTTACAAGATAAACAGTAATTTTGACCAGTGTTATCAAACTACAAGGTTACATACCTTAATGTCAAATTTTGAAGAACATTATGTTAGCAAAGATAACGTTCGTACACCATTGATGATTTTAAGCCAGGGAAAATTGCATTAATCATCCCTAAACTTCTGGTCAAGTTTAAAAAAAAGCCATAAAACTTCACCAATAAAAAAAAATTCTAATTCAATGCCATATGAAACAAAGTCGGTGAAATGAGGCATGGCAAAAACACTACCTGTCAACTTTACACCGCTTTTATACACTTGATGACGGGAAAACACCCAGAAGAGGACATTTTCTCTCATCAATCTTTGTTTTGGGAAGACGTGCTAAGCAGGACAGTGATGCAACTCAAGTGCTAAATTCATGTCATTTATTGACCTTTCTAGAATAAATTGAAATTTTTAAAATCTGACTCAAAGTTTATGATGGTCTTATGCAACATATACTAAACTCACTTACAGTGTCGTTCTTTTGTTTTTTAGCTGGAGATGAGGATTCCACATGTTGAGAGAACTTCTCCTGAGAATTATTCGAAGTAGGGAAAAGGAGTCTATCCCTTTTGGCAGAAGATTCAATAGCAACAATAGCAGCATGCCGTAAGCAGCAATAATTTTGTATATCTAATTGTTGCAAAGACAACTTCCAAGGGTTTGGAAAAGAAACTCCAAGCTTCAACCTCTCCAATTCGAAATGCCAATAATTTGAAGCAGTGGTAACATTACTTACTTCACCATTTGAATCGGTATTTCCAGTGATGATCTGAGCATGCACTTGATCACTTGCAATAATTTTGTGATTTGAGGGATCCATTATGAGTGCAGCATTAAAAACCTGCTGAAATATTAACCTTAGCAAGTTCTTCGGGTATAAAACTGCTCAAAGAATGTGGAACTGTAATTCATATTATTCTTAGAGCTTGTTTGGGATTGCAATCAGAGCTGCTGTCATAAAAAGTTTCACTCATTGACACAGTAGGCATTTTCCTTACTATTCTGCTGCCTTTTTGGTTGAATTTTTCTTTTCAATGGAAGACTTGAAAATGGTTGAAAATATCACGGCATCACATATTAATTCAATTAAATTAGACGGTATTGGAACCTATCTTGCTTGGTCTCGTGCTTGTCTATATTTGTTAGGTCGAGAAAAATGCTAGGGTATTTAACTGGCGATAAGAAGCCTCCTACTGAAACTGATGCTTCATACCCTCAACTCAGAAAATTCCCTCGTCATGACATGGCTTTTAAATACAATGCACACCAAAATCGCCAAACAATACATACTTTATGAAAGGAAATGATGCTCAACTCTTTGAAATTCGGAATCGAGTCCACCAAACCAAGCAGGGTGATCTTTCAAGTACTGAATACTATTCCGAACTGAGTGGACTATAGCAAGAGATTGACTACTATCAAAATTTTCAAGCAAGGTGCCCTATTGATGCCAAAATCATTCAACAATTTCTTGAAAAGAAACGAGTATATGACTTTCTAGCTGGCCTCAACCCAGAGTATGATCAAATTTGGGTTTAAATTCTTGGTAAAAGTCCCTTTTCATCTCTTGAGGACTTTTATTCTTACATTCAACAGGACGAAAGCCGAAGAAGTTTAATGCTTCACTCACCAATGGTAGAAATGTCCGGTCTTTCTGTATCACGGGAGCAACCAAGGAGATTAAAATCAATAAAGACGATCTCCAATGCGACTATTGTGGAAAGTCTAGGCATACAAGGGAGACTTGTTTCAAACTACATCCCAGACCAACTAGGGGTTGAAGAGGTGGTTTCTCAAAGTCCAAGGCACACATGGTAGACAGTGGCGACACTCCTTCTCTTTCACTAACTCCTGATGAAGTTCAACATCTCTGTACTCTCCTGACAAAGATGGAACCCTCAATTCCTTATGGCCTCCTCCAATTTTGTTCAATCAGATATCGCTTTCAATGTAGATGTTAATTCTTGGATAATTGATTCTGGTGCGAATAGACACATGACAGGGTTTGAACAAAGCTTACAAACCTATTCTCCATGTCCTGAAGGAAATAATGTTAGTATAGCTTATTGGATCTTTGCCCCCTATTCCCGAAACAAGTTCTGTTATCTGTACACTGAATATAACATCACCATTTGTTCTCCATATATCTAAATTTCCTGTTAATCTTTTATCTGTCAATTACGTAACAGAGGCCTTAAATTGGAAAATTGAATTTTTTTTCCGATCATTATGTTTTCAAGGACCTTCAAACAGGGAGGAAGATTGGCAGTAGTAGAGTGCATGATGGCTTGTATCTGATTGATGGCAGTTGAGACTTGGGAAGTCGGGCATATTTTGGAGAAAATAAGGTTATTAACCATGGGATTTGTAGTGGCATTGTCGGTTAGGTCATCTATCATTTTTTGTTTTAAAGAAATTATTCCCTATTTTATTTTCCAAGGCAAGTTGAATCGTTGTTTTGCCATTAAGCAATAATAAAAGTACTACTTTTACTGAACAATAAGATGTATGGGGCCCAACTCAAACAATCTCTTTAACTGGTAATTGTTGGTTTGTTGCATTTATCGATTGTTGCACTAGATGCATGGGTATACTTGTTAAAGGCTAAAACCGAATTTTTCTCCTGTTTCCAATCTTTTCACAAAATGATTTGCACACAGTTTGATACAAAATAAAAATTTTGCGCACTGATAATGACATTGAATATATGGATAAGAGTTTTTGGTGCCACTTACCTGATTAATAGAATGCCACTAAAAGCCCTTGACTTTAGGAGTCAAAAAAGGAAAAAACATATACGTTGTTCAACCTCGAGCGTTTGGGTGTGCGTGCTTCATCCAATCACGAAATATCGGAAAACTTGACCCTCAAGCCCTCAAGTGTATTTTCCTTGGGTATTCTCCCACGCAGAAAGGATGCAAATGTTCCCATCCTCCCACACGGAGATACTTTGTTACAATGGATGTTACCTTTTGAGAAATCGAATCATATTTCATCGACTCTCCATTACATGTTCAGGGGAAGATTCCTATGAGTGAAGATGTAATGTTAATTGATGTTGACAAGAATGAGGAGACAGAAAGGCAGGGGATGAAATTGGGAGATTGGATAGACCTAACTTGTTGAGATATTCGAGTAGGGAAAGAATATAAGAAACCATTGTGCAATCTGCACTGACAAATCTTCTTCTCATTCCACCTCAGGTCGGTCGTGTAGTTCTCAAAATAATATTGATTTACCTATTGCCCAAAGGAAAGGAGTCAGATCTTGATTTAATCGTCCTTTATATCTTCTACCTAACTTTGTCTCACATTATTCATTCTTCCTCCCATAGATCCTTCGCTTTGTCCCTCTTGTCTGTGTCTTCCACAAGATGGGAGAGAAGCCATCGAAGACCCAAAGTGGAAGCATGATATGCTTGAAGAAATGAGAGTCTAATCCAAGAATGAGACGTGGGAACTTGTTGTTCCTCCAACAAACAAGATGATGGGCTGCAAATGGGTGTTCACCGTCAAACACAGAACGGATGGATCGATAGAAAGATACAAGACTCAGTTGGTTGCAAAAGGGTTACTCGAACCTTTGGAGTTGACTATCAAGAAAAATTTGCTCCAGTAGCAAAGATGAACACCATCAGGGATCTACACCAATTCGATGTCAAAAATGCATTCCTCCATACAGACTTATAAAAAGAAGTTTACATGAATGTCCCTCCTGAATTTGGAAACAGCCAGAGTCAATGGAAAGTTCGTAAATTGAAGAAAGTCTTGTACGGCCTAAAGCAGTCTCCCAGAGCATGTTTTGACAGATTTAGCAAGGCCATGATTTCTTTCAATTACAAGAAGAGCCAAGCATATCATACTCTTTTCATAAAACATCAACTGGGTAAGGTCACCTTACTCATAATGTATGTTGATGATATAGCTATGACTGGAGATGACAATGAGGAGATGGCTTAACTGGAAAAGCTGTTGGCATGTGAATTTGAAATTATATAGGACTCCGATATTTTTAGGGAATTGAGGTCACTATGTCTAGTAAAGGGATTCGTATTTCTTAGAGAAAATATGACCTACACCTATTGACAGAAACTGGGATGTTAGAATGCAAACTCATATATTCACCTATTGAAAGCAATCACAAGCTCCAATCTGGGATCGGAAACTCAATGGACAAGGAGAGATATCAGAAGCTCGTGGGTAAACTCATATATCTTTCACACAAGACCAGATATAGCCTATGCAATTAGCTTGGTGAGCCAATTTATGCACAATCCACGAGATGCTTAAAATCTGCACCTGGAAAAGGTCTTCATTTATGGAACCATGGTCATCTTTGAATTGAAACCTTTACAGATGCTGATTGGGCATGATCCCTAGATGATAGAAGATCTACTACCGGTTATTGCACGCTAGTAGGAGGAAATCTCGTCACTTGGAGGAGAGGAGCAAGAAATAGAATGGTGTTGCTAGATCAAGTGCGAAAGCAGAATACAGAGCCACGGCTCAAGGCATTTGGGAAGTTCTCTAGCTAAAGAAACTGCTTGAAGATCTAAAGTTGGTAGAGAAAGAAAATTTATCCTTATACTGTGACCATAGTTGTCAAATCGAGATTCGAAATCCATTATTGTGAATCGTGAATCATGAATCGAATCAAATCGTAAGATTCGGATCAAGTTCATAAAACTATATATATAAAATATTTAACATGTTAAACTTAAAATAATTCAAATCTCCTAGTACAATTCGGTTGATAATGAGAAAAGAAAGCAAAAGGAGAGAGAATATAATAAATGGAGCAATTGTATTATTTAATGACATAAT
>CAOJBI010214386.1:0-11539 GCA_948277035.1 Euphorbia corollata
AAAAAAAACATACACCGAAATTAAAATTTGTAATTTCACAATCGTCTTTTTCGAAAGTAAATAAATTAATAAAATAAAAGATCGGGAATATATGAAATATAAAATATAAAACTTCAAAAAACAGTCCTAAAAAGAAATAGAGAGAAAGTGACAGATAAACTCTTGTACAAAGAAGAAGAAGAAATGTAGTTTCTGACTTCCACGCGCCCTCGGAAAACCTAACGGTCTCTGCGTTGAATTCCATCTCCGATTCATCTTCGATCAGATTCTTCACGCTATTACATTTTATTCATTCTCCTCTCTGTCATCACCGCCTCAAAATATGCCCTAATTTTTCTTGCATTCTTTTATTTTTTTCATTGAGATGATTCCATTGCAATTGGTTGTGAAGACGAACACGGAAATCTTCAGATTGCTTTTATGATTTGTTGATTTCCTCTTATAAGTTACGAACATATTTTTTTCTTTCCGGTGATCGTCAAAATGAGCTCGCAGAGGCAAGTCAGTGTACGCGACTTAGTGGAGGAAGGGAAGAAGAGGATTGTCATTTTGATTATCTGCGTTGTTGG
Organism: Euphorbia corollata; assembly: GCA_948277035.1. Taxonomy (NCBI): domain Eukaryota; kingdom Viridiplantae; phylum Streptophyta; class Magnoliopsida; order Malpighiales; family Euphorbiaceae; genus Euphorbia; species Euphorbia corollata. The sequence continues at coordinate 570 of CAOJBI010214386.1, forward strand.
ATTATCCTATCTCATGTCTTGTAAGTACTCTAGTTCTAGTCGAATTTGTCTATAATTTTATTTGCTTTTGAGTTTGAAATGAGTCTTTTCCAGCTTATTTCTCATTGATATATCCCTATGCTTATTTCCTCTCATTTTCTAAAATCAAATATAATAACCAAAACCTTTCTTTCATCAATTGATATTTCAATGATTGGTTTATATTTACAATTCTTTTGTTATGGTTTCGCATATGCCTGAGTTCATTATACTAGGCAATAGACGTGGTTACAGATTTTCAGTTTTATTCATGGATATCAAGACATGGCTTGCTATGATTTTGATTTCATATATGACAGAGTGCTTTTTATATCTAGAGCACTGCCAAGCTAATTTCTATTCAAGACATAAATTTTGTCCAGATTCAGAGTAACATATGTGTAGGCCAGTCCACTAAGGTGCCTACTCTAGGCTTAACAATTTTTTATATATCTTATTTGTAAGTAAGATCAGCGGTTTGCAACTTGTGAGAGGTGGAAGTATAGGGCTTTGCTTAACTCTTAACCTTCTCTTGTAATTTTCATTCTGCAATTTCTCAATGGAAAACATAATCTTCTGTTCAACTGGTTATAAATGCTGCACCCAGTTTTTTCATAGAACACTAAGGACTCGTTTGGTCGGTGGAATGGCTATTCCGCGGAATAGGTGAAAAATGAATGAAAAAAGGTTAGAAATGGTAGAGTATTTGTATGAAATCCTTAAAACAGATGGAATAACTATTCCTAGCTATATACATGTCATGGAATAGCTATTCCTTACCAAGAGGAGGAATAGCTATTCCATGATATGCATGATAGTTAAGAATATCTATTCCATATGTTTTAAGGATTCTATGCAAATACTCCACATTTTTCCATTCATTTTTCTCCTATTCCATGGAATAGCTATTCCGCCAATCAAACGAGTCCTAATAGTTGGAATTATGGAATGGCACAAGTGTTTTAGTGCTCTGCATCTTTCAAATAATATAAATTCAACTCCTCATTTAATAGATTTTTTTGGTTAGTTTTGTATCCTGTTATTTATGTGAAGCACATGGATATAAAATTTCAGTAATCCTGCCTCATAATTTCCATGCTAAATCTCTCATCTAAATGGTTGATTTGCAGTTGCATTTTTTCAGAAGAATTCATTTCCTACATTTTACATATGTATGGTGATTAAAAGCTTATAAATTGGGTTATAATTTTAGGCAGTTGGCGAACGAGAAACATCGGTCCATTATCTGTATTGTAAACGTTTCTTAGTTGCTAATTTACAATTGTGGCTCACCTAGTTTTCTTGTTTTTCAGTGACAAGCTCCTCGGTTTGGGTTAACTTGCCTGCTGCTGCAACCTTAATCATTCTCCTTCGTTACTTTTCTCTAGATTATGAGATGCGGAGAAAAGCTGCCATATATAACAATAAATCTTCCTCGATAAACACGGTTTCTCAAAACAACTCTTCCGAAATTAGTGGGGTTGTTAAAAAGTCTGATTGGAAAAAGAAAGTTAGTTCTCCTGTTGTTGAGGATGCGATTGATCACTTCACTAGACATTTAATTTCCGAGTTTGTGACAGATCTTTGGTACTCTCGTTTAACACCTGATAAACAAGGACCAGAAGAACTGGTCCAGACAGTGAATGGTGTGCTGGGGGAAATTTCAAGTCGACTGAGAAATATCAATGTTATTGATCTTTTGATGAGGTTATTGCTACTCTTTCTTTGGACCCTATCGTTTATGTATATTAATTCTTTTTTCGCAATTTACATGGGAAACTAATTTTCTAGGATGACAGGGATGTTATTAATCTTTTTTGCACTCACTTGGAGCTTTTCCGAGCTTGTCAAGCAAAGATCGAAAAGAAATTGCCTGGCCTGCTTTCTATTGAACAGAGAGACAACGAGCTGCAACGTGTCCTTGCTGCAGAGAATAGATTGCACCCTGCATTATTTTCTGCAGAATCAGAGCACAAGGTGTTCTAATTATATTCAGTTTACATATTAGATAAACTAGGTCTAGCTAGGGTTTTAAATGCCTAGGGCTACTTATTTATTCTTGAGTGACATTTTCTTCTACTATTAAGATTTTTCCTTCCCATTTTCCCCAGGTTTTGCAGCATGTGATGGATGGTCTCATTTCTTTCACATTCCAACCTGATGATGTGAAGTGCTCTGTCTTCCGCTACATAGTCCGTGAACTTCTTGCTTGTGCCGTAATGAGACCAGTCCTAAATTTAGCTAGTCCAAGGTAGTTACTGTTAGTTATTCCTGATATTCGTCTCTTTTTATTCGTCTCCAATTCTAATTTTTCATTTTGTTCCTGCAATATTTTGGGTAGGTTTATAAATGAAAGGATTGAAATAATTGTCATTTCTAAGGGAAATAAAGGGGTTGCTACAACAAAAGAGGCATCACAAATTAAGCCCAATGGATCTTCTAAGATATCATGTGATCAGTTCACTAGAATTTTAGATCCCACAGCTACTGGTGTTGAACTTGTTCAGTTGAAAGCTGACCAGTCCAAAGTAGTTTCTCCAAAATCAGTTAATACAAATGGAACTCATTTCTCTAAAGATCCATTGCTTTCAATTGATGCACGGTCTTCTAGATCATGGAGCTCATTGAATTCCCAAAGTAAGGATGAAGAAGGGGTTCAAAACCATCATTCAGGAGAATTTGGTGAGATGTTGGACATGCTTTCTCGAAGAAAGACTGCAGCCCTTGCACCTGAAAATTTTGAAAATATGTGGGCAAAAGGTAGAAACTACAAAAACAAAGAAGGTAAAAAATGGCCTCATAATCAAGTGTCACAGGGCCCTTCTGTGAATAAGCCTGTTACAGTTGATCATTCAAAGATTTCTAAACCTGTGGATAAGCATGTTCTTCAAAGAAATGGTCAGAAATCACATTTTCAGCAATCTACCATAGAAAGTCCATACCATCGAAAAGATCATACCGCAAGTTATGCTTTTACTTCATATGATGAAGATGATGAGCATGACCTCATGCATGTAGATGATGGTGAATTAAGTAGTGTTAGCCCTTATACTTCAGAAGAGGAAGCTGTAGAGGAAGATCCAAACAGCGTGACAGGTCTTGATGATCCTGGAACTAAAGTTTGGGATCGAAAAACAAACAGAAATCCTGTTTCACCGATTCATCATCCACTTGAAAATCGTGGACGTCATACTACAAAGAAGACTGGTAGGAGCCAGGCACACTATGAAAGATTAAGTGGTGCTCATTCTGGCAGGAAAAGGTCGAGAACAAGTACTCAGAAGGGGCTTGTTTGGCAAGAGATTGAGAGGACTAGCTTTTTGTCTGGAGACGGGCAGGATATACTTAGCTCAAAGGGACATGCTAAATCTGATGTATCTAGTGAAGATTCCGAGGCTGAAAGTGTAGATAGAGTTTACAGTGGAACAACTGCCTGTTCATCTGCTTTGTCTATTTCTATTCCAGAGAATCATACTTCAACTTCTTTGAAAAGCTCATTGATGGTAGATTCATTTTTTAAGTTGAGATGTGAGGTATTGAACTTGAAAACCTGGTACTTTATCCATTTTGTTATCTGATCTTTACTTCCGTATAAATGTTGAAATCCCCTTTTCAGGTTTTGGGTGCAAATATTGTGAAGAGTTCCTCTAGAACATTTGCTGTTTATTCCGTTTCTGTTACAGATGTAAATAATAATAGTTGGTCAATTAAACGGAGGTGCTGTGAATTTCGTCGATTTTGTTTTGTTTCACCTTTCATTACATTTTATTTAAATTTGTTCCATGCATGATATTGCAATTACCTCTTAGAAGAAGATAACAAACAATAAGTGTAGATTTTGTAGATTTACTTTTGATGTTGTACAGCTCATATGGTTTAATTCTATTTCTAACAGGTTTCGTCATTTCGAAGAGTTACACCGTCGCCTCAAAGAATATCCAGAGTATAATCTCCACTTGCCGCCGAAGCATTTTCTCTCATCAGGTTTAGACATGCCTGTTATCCAAGAACGTTGTATATTGCTTGACAGATATCTAAAGGTCTAAGATTTATCTTATCTGCTTTCTATCAATGAAATTTATATAAAGTGATGCTGGAATTCCTGCTATCTTGAATCTAGAAATATCATTGGAAAACTTTTCTTTTCTTAAGTTTCCTAATCTATTATCATTAACAATTTTCTGTGGTGCTTCAACATCCACTTGCATGCTAGCTTATGCAAGTTGACAGAATCTGGTTATTGTTATCGAAGCCTTTTTTTTTGTTTTATTATATTCTTAATTGGGAAGAAAATTCTATTGAAAGGATTTTGTTAAAGGTGATTTTTACCATGTAGTCAAATGGCCCAGTAAATATGAAGTTAGTGGGCAGCTAGCACGTAATACTCCTGTCAGGTTTACTGAGTTATGTGGTCTATGATGCCCTTGTGCATATTTCTTATTGTATCATAACTATTTCACTTCTTCACTTCTCAGAAGCTCCTGCAACTTCCTAGAATTTCAGGATCTATTGAAGTCTGGGACTTTCTTAGTGTTGATTCTCAGGTATACGTTTTCTTCTGTCTACATGGTTTTCTGTTTTATTGATAATATAACATAGGTCTGCGGTGGACCAATATTTGTTTATTTCTCTCGTTTATTTTAATAATTTCTGATGCAGACATATGTATTTTCAAACTCCTTTTCGATCGTCGAAACTTTATCAGGTGAAGCATGTTAACTCTTCAGTATGTAGCGTGTATCTTAGTTCCCCTACTGTTCATTATTCCTTACTTACATTTACTTTTTATTTCCAGTTAACCTAGGGGACACATCAACTGAAAAGCATAAAGTGGTCTCAAATTTTGTTTGGCCTGTTGTTAATTCTCTATCTGCCAAGATGGAACAATCAGGCACAGAACACAAGAAATCTGCATTGCAGACTAGACATTTTAATGGTGCAGATGGGGTAAAGTTGAATCCAAAGTACATATCTCATTCCGAAAGCAAACTTGGTGTGGAGTCTGGAAAGTCATATGAAGAATCAGGTAGTGATTCAGATACACCAAGAAACACATCATCTGTAACAAATTTATCGAATAATGCAAAAGGAAGTCAGGCGGATCATTTAAAAAAGACCATGGAGTCACTTAATGATGCTTCTACTGATCCTACCCTTCCCACAGAAGTAAGTTCCGATTGGGTTATCACATGCACTATGAATAAATATCATTGAAGACGTCATAGCTCTTACAGTCATTGTGAAGATAAATTCTATTGTCTGAGAAACATTTATCATCATATGAGCTGTGGTAGTGGAGGAGAAGTGGCTTAAACAGTTAGAATAATATCGATGTGCCAGGGGGTGGGGTCAAGGAATCAATACATATATAATGTTACGAATCTTCAAACAAACGCTCATTATTTTATCTTCACTTGCAGTGGGTGCCACCAAATTTAACTGCTCCTATATTAGACTTGGTAGATGTCATTTTCCAGCTTCAGGATGGAGGATGGATCAGGTACTTCTTATAGTTATTTCTCCTTGCATAATTAGTTCCTAATTATGCTATATTGATCTCAGCTGCTAAACAACTAGTCTTATGGGCACTGCAGGAGGAAAGCATTTTGGGTGGCCAAACAAATTCTACAGTTAGGAATGGGTGATGCTGTCGATGATTGGTTGATTGAGAAACTTCAGCTTCTGCGTACAGGTTCTGTTGTTGCTTCAGGGATTAAGCGGGTTGAGCAGGTATCCTCTACACTTGTCCATCTTATAGCTCTTCTCTAAATCTGGACGTCATTCAATACTCTTCACAGTTTTGATATGTTTTTTTTTCTTGTGGATGTTAATAAAGAAATTAGATTTGCAATCACTCAATCCTTCCTTCAATATAGTAGAGTAGAATTAGTGTCAAGTTAGTTACTCTCTTCAGCGTAACTAACAATAAGGTGAAAGGTGGGCAGTGTTGCATGTATTTAATTCTTGTCATCTGTGTTCTATCCTATTTGCTATTTTTCCCACTCTTTTCAAGGTAATAAAAGCATTAGAAAGGTTATCGTCATGGAAGGCGCTACTATGCTTACTTTTGTGCTTTCCATGTCTGTGATGATAATGCTAAAGCCAGAACCTAGGTAGCATTATGTAGAGTATACCAACCACCTATTTTCCGATGTTATTTCAAATTTTTTTTCGTTTTTCAAACTTTGACTTTTGGAGGAAACTTGGACACTAGTATTTCCACATTTCATTTCCGTTTCGGAATCCTAAACCCGCATTTTTTTAGCTTCCGTGTCCGTTTCCGAGCAAGTTCCATTTTTGTTCCTGTTTCCATGCTACATGTGCTCTTTTCACATCGGAGATATTGATTGGGTGGGGTAAAAAGGCGATTAGATTATTTTAGGATATACTTAGATATGCACATGCACATTCCTTTTTTGTTGTTTGGCTGCGAAAAATGACTTCCAGATTTTAACTTGCAAACTTCGGTGTGCAATATAGTTATCGGTGCAAGCACATCCTCCTGAATGTCTTGCATAATATTTATCTCACGTTTTCTACAGCTTGTTGGTTGCATGATTTTTAAAGACCTTACTGCGCGTTAACATGTGCTAGCTAATATCCTCGGTTCAATCTTGCTTATAAGGGGCTTTTTTAGAAAAATAAGATTCATTTTCTTTTATTTTCAATGTAGATACTTTGGCCTGATGGCATATTCATTACCAAACACCCAAAGCGACGACAAGCATCTACCAACAACTCATTGCAAACAGCACTAAATGGGCAGCAATCTGTAGATATGTCTTCACCTAAAGGGAATTCAACTCTTGGCCATCAACCTACAGAAATATCTTCACCGAGATTGAGTGACGAACAAAGACAAGAAGCAGAACGACGTGCTAAATTTGTATACGAGTTGATGATTGGTATCGTCATTCTCCTTAAGCGACCAGCGATCTTAAGGAACTACTTTCATATTGCCTTTTGCAAATGCCAGTTTCCTCATTTCTGTTATTATGATGCAGATAATGCACCAGCTGCCATTGTCAGTGTTGTTGGTCGAAAGGAGTATGAACAATGTGCTAAAGATCTGTATTTCTTTCTTCAGGTAACTTTTATAGCAGTGAATTAGACATACCTTTATATATGAAACTGGAAAGGTTAAATGATGAATGGTTTTGCTCGAGATCTACTGGAGATTTGCTTAAAGCATGATTTTGTCGTTCAAGTTAAAAATTGGCCATGGCTATTTTTGTGATGCAGTCATCAGTTTGTTTGAAGCAACTGGCTTTCGATCTTCTTGAGCTGCTGCTCCTGTCAGCATTCCCAGAGATGGACGATGTCTTCAGACAGTTGCATGAAGAAAAGCATAGATTTGGTGAATTCAAGCTGAGCTGAGCAAGTGCTTGCGTACAAATACCAAGTAAATAGTGGTTGAACACATCCCACCTGGCAATTTTGTGTTTCAGGTGTGGATAATTGGTCTTAATTCCTACAATTTAATTGATAGCACCTTTATACCTGATATACCAATACGTCAAAGTTTGGTTTGAAAGTTGGAGGAAATTGTATGTACATAACGAGTTCAGTTTACAGAATTGAATGAAAAGGTTTTTGTTCCAAATATTTCTAACATTTTTCGCAAGATTTGTTTTCTGCTCATGTGACATGTCTTTGCAGCTTATTTAACTATATAACGCGACTCCTTGTATCGATTCTAAACCACATCGTACACACCTAGATTTAATGGAAATTTCACAGTTTCACATTTTATCTTAGGATAACAAGTATATTGTTATTCACAGCAGAGTGAAAACACAATTGCAAGACATTCAGTAGTCTATATACCACATACCACATGTATTCCTTTGCCACATCACATTGGCATCATGGCCAGGAAATGTGTCAAGTGTGCAGAGAAACTGCATACGCCAATGACAGAGTGGAAGAGTAGCAGACCAAACTGCAGTTGGAAAAGGTGATAACATGACTGAATGCATTGGATACACCCGAGCATTAATCATGCACCAAAACCAGAAAGCCATGCTTCAGAATATAAACAGGCTTAAGTTGACTTACTGGAGTCTTTTCTATGAGAAACAAGTTAAATTTGAATATCTTTATCACAACAACAAAAAATATAAGCTTGTGCAATGAAAACATCTCAATAAATAGACCAGTATAAAAACACATCCTCAAAAAGTTCCACTCAAAATCAAAATTGAAGGTCAAAGATGACAGCACAAACTTTGAAGCACCAAATGAATAAGTACATCAATTCATTAAACATAATCTGATGAAAGTTGTCCAAAAAAATTGAAGTATATGCTGTCTTAATCTTATAGTCTAAATGACTGTTTGACACCATTAAGCAGACGCTGCGGCTGCCCCTTTAATCCTGGGCGCTGCTTGAGTGCCTATATATAATAGAAATTGCAAATTAAGTCACAGTTTAGATGGGGGAAATCAATATGAAAGAAGAACCGACGCAAAAATAAAAGATTAAGCTTCACCTTCTCTGAAACCGCTCTTGAACCTGCGGGGAACATTACGCAAGTACCTCATCCTTCCAGTACCAGTTGTCTTCCTACGGATTGCCTTTACACTCCAGTTATCTAAAACAATCGAAGTACACATCATCTTGTATACCAACTCAATCAGCTATATCCGTGCATAAATAAAATAAGCCGAAAAACACATCTGACTTCATCGATAATATGATGCCAACATCAAAGGGCAAGAACGCCAAATCAAAAATTGAGTTTCAGGATAGATCCTCATTATGTGTATGGTAGGAATCATTGTAGAAAAACAATAAAAAAAATATGAACAGTATGTACAGAGGAGAGAATCCCTTCAATTTTGCAAAAACAAAATAAACACAGATGACGGAACAGTACACGAATCACCCAATCTAGAGATAAATCAACAGGACAAGTGAACATTTGTGTGGAGAACTAAATCTTATTTCCAGCACAAAAGAACACCCGAATCCAATACATGATATTTGTGCTCTCGGATCAGTCAATTCTTCAGGCGTAAAATCAAATGCTATACCAAATCATAAAAGACGAACACACGTGTGTAATATCCATAAGGAGAGCTTCAGATATCTAAAACTCATAAAACCATAGCAGAGAACAAGTAAAATTAGTTATACAATCGCATCAAATGAGAGAGCGAACATACATTTCCTGGTGCGAGCAGCAGGGAAGGCACAGGCAGAACAGCGGCTCTTCTGGAGGTGGAAGCTACGGCGGCCACACCTGACGCAGAGGGTGTGGGTCTTGTTCCTCCTCTTACCGAAACTTCCGGTTCCTTTACCCTGCAGGATTCATCCATTCTTGAGAATAAAACAGCTAATATTTTATGAGCAGAAAGGTACAATTCCATTGCAGAGAAAGCTTTACCATGGCAGTGGTCGCGGAGAAACCCTAGGTCCGAAGTAATGGCTTGCGGCGTGAAAATGCAATTTGAGTTAGGGCATGGGGATTTATAGGGACTTATTAAACAATTTAATGGACCGGGCATGAACGGACCAGCCCGATTTTATAAAACCCGGCTACGTTTGTAAGCCCGACCCACCTCAACATACTTCGGATATTTTTGTAACATTTTTATAGTAAACTGGCACTATATATTTAGGGATTTGTATAATTATTTTCTAATAAAGTAACTATTAATTATCTTTTGTTAATCATTAGATCAAATAAAGATGCAGATCAAACCCCAATTATTAGAATAGAAAAAGTAATGTTTATAACTATATATATATATATATATATATATATATAAAAGGATAATTTCAATGTTTTTCATTCTTCGAAATAGTTATAAATTCATTGTGAGTAAATATTTTAAATGTTAACTAATTTATGGGAGTCAAAATTGCAATAGTTGAACAATTTCCCAATTTGCCAGCAAATCTTTGGATTAATAAGGAAGTCTCCGTTTGTTTTAGTCTTATAGTTCAAAATTCAACTGAAGAGTTTGTAGAGGTGAAGTCTAGTGGGTTGATAATTTGACATGTTATATATCCATTCTTGAAGCTGAAATACTTTTGGTTTAAGAAGTTGTGTGAAAAACAATACCAAAGTGCGCTGATTGGCCCGAGTTTCCGAAACAAATTTTCGGGAAACTGCATTATGATAATGGTTTAAGACAAATGCTTTCAAGTGTGTCTTGAGTTATCTTTTACTCCCTCCGTTCCTAATAATTGTCATTCTGGAGAGTTTCACATTTTTTAAGAAACAATTAATAAAGGGTAAAAATTACTAATCTACCCTTAATTAATGAAATAATTGATTTGTTCATGGGTTGTCATAAATAAGGGCATTATAGGAATATTGAGGGAAAATGTATATTGGAAATGTAAAATGACAAGTATTAGGAATCAACGACTCATCTCTAAAATGACAATTATTAGGAACCGGATGGGAGTATATGTTGTATATGAAACAACAACAATTAGTAACCGTTAACTTATCACTTCTTCAAATGAAACAACAAGAAGAGTGCTTATAGAAATTTCAAATATTTATTGAGCCGAGTAAACCATAGATTAAAGTAAACAGCCAAATTTGCTATTATATCCATTTATAGCTGCATTGATGTACGTGCAATTTGGATAGCGATGCAGAGAAAGAAGTTAATGTTGATAACTGTAGGTTGCAGAGAAAGAAGTTAATGTTGATAACTGTCAAATGAACTATACAGACCAAAAACTTGTTCAGACATTCACATAGTGCCTACATATACAACTGAATTCTAGCAGATGTGAGTAATATATGTCCACTGTTTATTATACTTTACCATGTTTATGACATCTTATTACACAAGCTAGTGCAAGAAAATTGCTCCACGAAAATATTCGCCTCTACTAGCGATAACATTGCGTGAATTCAACGTTGACAATTGGTTTAAAAACTTAAGCCATAAAATTGTGACGAGTTAGCGGTAAGAGATTTTAGAGG
>CAOJBI010214485.1:0-17500 GCA_948277035.1 Euphorbia corollata
TGATGGGTCCAAAATAATTTATATGTAACTTTTTTTAAGATTTTAAAAAAATGGGTCCATTGACCTCACTTCTCATAAGCTAGAATTGCTCGCCCCTTGAAACTACATAAAAACTATATATATGCATGTATGAGGAAAAAATTATTCTGTGGTTTTCTTATAGTTATTATACAAAATAACTAAAAAGCACCTAACTGTTAAACAAAATACATCAATTTGAGATTATGCAAGTAAGTTTTAATAAGTCTATAGATGAAAAATAAGAAAACCATAAAAGAACTGTAAATCTACACGTATGACAAGACAATAATTATAATTTTCATGCAACTTTTTTATATATAATACTACTTATTTAATTTTGAAGTTAAAGAAAGATGAATAAAAAATTATAAATAATATTTCAAATAATTAACAATATGTGAAATGAATTTGAATTATGTAAAAGAAAATGCGAAAGCAAAAAGGGAAGTCGTTATTTGTACACACATAAAGTGACGGAATGAAGAAAATGAATCAAACCATCAAAATAGGGTTTGCTGAAAATGCTTGTCATTTTTTTGAGTAAAGGGGACGTGGATGTGTATTTCCCTTGTATCAATTAGTTAGAAAATAAGTTAAATGCATAACACCCACTTGAACCTAACAATTTTTATCGAATATCATTATGTTTAAAAATTTTGATTATGTCCTTGACTTAAAAAAGCATACAACTTGCCCTATCAAAAGTCACAGATCCGGTTTGTTTAACTTTTTAAATATGATTATTTTCTATATTCAATCAGAAATTGACATGTGATGTTTATAAGGAAATTTAACGCAGTTGGTAAAAATTTATGAGTTAATTGAAATTTTTAAAAGTTTAGGATAATACTCATAAATTTTGGGAATTTTGATGGTTAAGAAAAATTCAAAATAATTACGAAGATGAGGTCATTGGCTGATTTTATTTATCAGTATGGACTGTATTTTTAAAATAGCGAGTGTATTCCTATAAAAAAAATCAAGGGTAAACTTAAAAAAAGGGACCTGTAGTTTGAGTCATTTTCAAAACGGGTCTTGAATTGGATTTTAAGTGTCCCAAATTACCCCTTGCCACGTTTGAGATCCATAATAGTCAACACAAGACCCGTTTTGAAAATTACCCAAACCACAGATCCCTTTTTTGAAGTTTACCCTTTAATATAATCCTCATTTTTCATATTAAAAAAATTGAGAAAGCAATACTCCTTATCTTGAGGCTAAAATGTTCAATATTCGTCAATTGATTTATTCTTTTCTTTGCTAGATTCATGTATTCATTCATTTGTCCAACCAAAAATGAAAACCCCACGGGATGACGAGAAAGATTTGACAAGATATGTTTCCTCTTTGTTGGATTCCTAACTAATCTATTATTTTCCCAACCACTTTAATATTCTCTATCAACTCTTTGCGTTCATATTTTGTTCATATGCAGTTCACTTAAGACTCCATAATCATTAAAATATTGTAATAAAATTATTCAACTACTAGTAAATAAATATATACGGGAACTCAATAAGTAATCTAAATATTCCACAAACCGTGTAGGAAACATGTAAATTTTAGCAAATATAAATAATAAATGGGGAAATGGAATTCATACGAAAGTGACTGCAAATTTATTCTCTCATTACTTATTATTAGCCTAGCAACGACAATAATTCCCAATTCCTACACTTAACTAAAGGCCATTTTCAGTTCGAGAAGACAACACGATAACAATTATCACGGATTCAAGAACCAGAGAGATTAACACAGATATTACAACTAATTTTTTTTTTTATTTCTACAAAGTACAACACAAAGGGCAGATACAGATTTCCATTAAAAGAAAGAAAAAAAGGGTTACAAAAATACAGTCTATGAGCGAAAAAGATAACGATGTCTGCGGCAAAAAAAAGGGCTTGGTAAAAAAGCGGTAAAAAAACAACCTCTTCCTTGGAGGAGAGAGGTTGTCATGGCAGAACACAATAACCAGCTGCCATAGCCAAAGCCCAAGAACACAAGACACAATTTATCCTTAAGGACTCTAAACCGCCAAATCGCAACCACTAAACCGGCCTAAATTCCGTCCTTGCCCTTTGAGCTAAACAGACCCGAGACGAAATGAAACCTAACCATCATGTCCGAAACATGAATGAAAAACACTGAAGATAATAAAGACACTCACAGAGTCACAGCTGACATATGCTTTAACTTGGAACAGGAAACAATATTGAAGACCTGAAAAAGGTAGAACCCAGTTGACTGTAATCTCAAGTAGTTTTGACCATCATTGATGTCGAACCCTCGGCAGTACGAGGTAAAAAATAGTCTGTAACAGGTCCAAGCCTGTAAAAAGAAGGGAGTCGAAGGCGGCGGCAGCTACGAGGAAAAAGGAACTGGGTTCTGAAAGGGTGGAAACTTGAAAACTAAAACAAACTGCTGATTTTGCTGCTTCACAATAAGTGGAACTAATTTCGGGGCTAGGAAAGGATATCGCACCTCCATAAACGGTTGACCAGCAAGTCAATGGAGCTAGAGCTGATTCCATTGCAGTGCTGGAGATTCAATCCCTGGAGGGTTCTGCCCATTTTCAAGAGGAAGGGTACACTATTATCTGATATCATAGAGCAACTGGATGCTGAAAAGATCTGAAGATTGAGCTGCTTTGAGCGAGAGAGAGCTGAAATCCCGGAATCTGAGACAGCACACTTTGAGACATCCAGATCACTGAGCAACAAACAGTTCTCAGCAATGGCAGTCAAGCTTGCATCAGTCATTTTTCCACATCCATCAAGATTTAAGACTTCGAGAGTCCAGCCGTGCTGTGCTGTCAATTCTGAGACCACTATGTCAGACAAGTTGGTGCAACCGCTAAGGTTGACCTTCACAAGACCAGCACCAGAGTTCTCGAGCAATGGAATAAACCCAGCGTTGGTCACTCCCTGAAGTCCGGATAGTTCCAGATTCTGCAGTTTAGGACACAGCTTCCCTGAAAGAGCAAGGCTACTGTCGCCAAAACCCGGGCAGTTACGAATAGTTAATGATCGTAGCGATTCACATGGGGAAAGATCGGGTATTGCTAAGTTGAGATCTCTGTAACCCAAACAGTTAATCAAAGAAAGAGTTTTCAATTGTGCACCACATTTCAACAGAGAACCGAATAACCCGAGTTGGGTAATCCTATGGCATTCCTCCAATTGAAGGGATTCCAGTGACCCTGCAGATTTCATGAAAGAGACAAGTCCACAATCAGACAAGAAAGCGCTTTTGCGAAGGCAAAACTGCCTTATGTTTGGGCAGCCCTTTCCAACAGCTTCAAGCCCTGCATCTGTCATTCCTCGGCAAGAAACAACTACAAATGACTTCAAACTCTGCAAGCCACGGCCATTTCCCATAACCCAAAAGCCCCTCTCGCTAACATTTGGCAGATTGGCAAGGGCTAGATCGGTAATTGTCTTGCCGTAGTGCCCAATAACAGCAAGTGACATATCGGTAATGTTCAAAGTCTGGAGCTTCACCTTTGTGAGGGCACAAGTGAGAGAAGAAACAAGGCCTGCAATTCCTTGATCTCCAACAACTGGGCAGTTCTTAACTGAAACGGATTTTAAATTGGTGCAATACTGGCCAACAGCTTGCAGGCCTTCATTTCCAATATTCGAACACGATTCAATAGTCAGATCGGTCAAATTAGGACAACTCTTCGCCACAGCAATCAAACCCTTGCTGGAAATTGCAGGGCACCCACAAAGATCAAGCTTCTCTAGCAAGCGGCATCCATTAGCAATCTCAATCAAACCTTCATCTCCAACGGAAGGCAAATTCCACAAGGAAAGAGCTTTGAGTGAAGGGCAGCCACGGGAAATCGCTCCCAAGCCTACATGTGTAACTCCATAGCTAGAACTATTACCACGAATAGAAAGTTTTCTCAAACCTCCTCGACTAGCAGTACCAACAGCAATGGCAGCAAGTCTAGTATCATTTGCCTTTTTCCCCTCCAAACTCCTGGAAAGGCACCCATCAATTTCCTGATAATTAGCCTCAAAATTCTCCTCTCCATTATTCTTCTGGCAAAGTTCATCCCTAGACATGTTGCTCACAAGAGAAAGCCAGCGCTTTGAAACACAAGCGCAGGCACTCCTTTCCTCCCCACCTGGCAAACGCCTGAAGACTTCGAAGAGACACTCATCTGGAAGAACTTCAATAGATGCCTGCTTTTTCTGCACAAAGCGCTCTCCACTGAAGACAAATGGAGCACTGATGCGAGACCTCTTGCTTGAAGGATAGTACAAATCCACATGATTATCAAGGGAATAAAAGAGGCTCTGATCTTTCGGGTTAGGGTATATTGACCCCCGAAGGCAAAAATCATCATCTCCTGATAGATCAAAATAAACATCAATCAACAATTGTTTAATAAAAATTGTAAACATCAACAAATACTAACGAAATGTAACGGCATATGAAGTCAATAGAAGCTACAGATGATTTCTACACCCAAACTAAAACAACCTCTACAAAATTCAGAGGCTACAGTTTTCTTTAATTCATCTAATCACTCACTAAACATTAATCCAAATTCCATATAAACAAGAAACACCTACATACTAAGATCTATCAGATCCATAAGATTCTATGAGAAAAAAAAAAAGAGAACATGTCCTAGCATCTGCTTCAAGTCGAGCTTATCTATCTAATTCTTATAAACAAAATTAACTACGAAACTTAAATTGATTCAACAGCAACAAAAAGATATTAAATTTCTCTGCCTGATCTACCTTATCATATCATAAAAATTAATAGCCTCCAAATCAACAAACAAAACCACATATAATAATCCAAAATCAATACTGACACCAACCATCATCAACAATAACCCTAAACAACCAGCTCAATTAACCATAAAATGTGAAGAAAATCAAACTAACCAGCAAATCCGATGAGCTGAGGCATGATTGCAGGCGAAATCCACAGAATAAAACACCGAAAAACCCTCGAAAGAGAGAAAAAAAGAGAGAGGCAAGAACAATTAACGCCAACAAAACAATTAGGGATTCAAAATGCATGGAGAGCAATAAAACGCGAAAGAGCGTGGGAACCCTATTGATAGGGCAAAAAATTAGGGGAAGAAAGAGAGAAATGGAAGAGATGGAAGGGAAAAAAAAAAGATGAATTTGGGGAAAAGGAGAGGTGGGCAGAGACTTTAATGGAAGAAGAAGATGGGATTAGTGTAGATGACAATACACGCTAGTGTAGCCCACCATTTCCCAAATGCAATGAATCTGCTGATTTCATCAAAGTGGGGTTTCTTTGTTTTTATTCTTACAGTTACAGTACACCCCATCTCTTTCAATACCAGATTTTGCAGGATTTTTTACTGCTTTCAGTTTCGCTTTTGGTTTTTTTGTTTTCTTATTGGGTTGTTTGGTTTCGAGTTTATGTTTGGGGCTGTTTGTTTTCTTGTTTATATTAGTTTACATTGCTACCCTTTTAAATAATAAGAGGTTCTCTCAATCTGTTATGGTTAACTTTTTCATATTTTTCAACCTCTTAAAGTTACAAAATGTTCCTTCAACCTTTTAAGTTACAAAGGATGTCAAGGAAACATTTTTCTAACTTAAGGAGAGTAGTATAACAATTATGTCAACTTTAGAAGACTAAGGGATATGAAAAAGTTAACTTTAAGGGATTGAGGGAACCTCTTATAACTTAAGGGAGAGGCAGTAGAACATTTGAGCCAACTTTATGGTGCAATCTATGTATTTGGCCATTGAGTTATTTCTTTTCCCATTAGAGGTACATAGCTCATGTGTTCACTTTAGTTTTTAGGTCATGCCAAATACATAAAAATCCTCTAAAGTTGATACAAATATTCTACTGTCCCTTTAAGTTATAAAAGGTTTCCTCATCCTCCTAAAGTTAGTTTTTTCGTATCCCTCAACCTTTTAAAGTTACAAAGAATTTCCTCACCCCTTTTAAGTTACAAAAAGTTCCCTCAATCCCCTAAAGTTGGCTTCCGTATCTTTCAATCACACGTTAAAGCAAAATTTATGAGCAAAACATAAAATTAAAACAAAATTTAACGATTTCGACATCTAAATTTTAATTTACTCCACAGTTTTTACAACCGAAAAATCTTCTACTAGGATTTGCGTCGTTTAATGAAGCTTTCAGTGGCGCAATTTGTCCGCGGTAGCATTTGGGATTTTCGTTTTCTGTCTTTCCATGTTCAATTCTTGATTTTTCAAATAGTTACTACCAAACGAAATTCTCAGATGCTGCTGTGGATAAATTCCGCTACCAAAAGCTTCATTAAGCAACACAAATCTTTGTAGAAGATTTCGGTTATAGAAACTATGAAGTAAGTTAAAATTCATATGTCGAAATTGTTAAATTTTGTTTTAATTTATGTTTTGTTCATAAATTTTACTTTAATTGATGGCTGAAAGATGCGAAAAGTCAACTTTACAGGGTTGAGGAAACTTTTTGCAACTTAAGGGGATTGAGGGAACCTTTTCTAACTTTAGGAGGTCGTAGATACGAAAAAGCCAACTTTATGGGATTGAGGAAATCTCTTGTAATTTAAGGAGGGCGGTAAAACATTTATATCAACTTTAAGGAGTTTATATGTATTTCGGTTATATATACATTATCTATCTACTCCTGGTCCATGTGTCATATAATTTATTCTCTCTTTAAACAAATAATTATAATGTTTGTTTTAAACTTTCAACATAATAATATGGTTGTAGACAGAAATTATCTTAGTTTTGAAATACACTTTGAATAATAACCTCAAATTGAAGAAATGGAGGGATATCATAACATTAGAAAGGTAACAATGATGAATAAATTATATTTTGTTAAACACAAATATATACTAATATATTTTAAAATGAAAAACTAAAAAAATTACTATTGTCTACCTTTTTACATGGTAATAAAATATGAATAATAAATTTATGCCTTTAATAGTTTTAGGATCTTGTATATCTATACAATATGAATCGTATGCGTTGTACCGAAGTTTACAAAGAATGAATTCGTGGAATATAAATAAATTCAAGTATCAAGCCACGAATTGAGAATTGTCAAAACATATATAAAGCATCTTTTATATAGTAGTTGAAAATGAGATACATATATATACACACACATTTTGTATAATTTATGTCTATGTTTTTAATTTTAGTTGAAAGTAACTGTTATTTTTTTTAATTAACAAAGTACCTATTATAGAAAATAGAAATTGAATACATTGGATCGAGACATATGCTTAGGGTTTTTTTCACACCTATTGTTCTCGATTATAGGATAAACAACAAATTGAAGTTTTTTCAATTGATACACTTATATAAAAAATATGGATGATCATGAATCGAATCCCGACTCTTTTAAAATTTCCTTACAATTATTAGAGAAAAAAGAAACAAATTTATTTATTTCCTATCACAGTCTACTCAACCAATAATATCTTATTAACCAAATAATTTTTTTCAGTAAATGAATAGGGAAAATGAGCTGTAGTTTAATACACTCTTAAACAATAATAGTTAATATTTTCCAAAAATAATATCAATATTTTTATAAGAAAATTATGATGAACTGACAGTATACACGCTAGAAAATAAAAAAATATTTCCGTTTAAATTTGATAATTTGAAATTAAAAGGGGAAATAAATTGAATTTGATGCAACTTGAGGTGACCAAATCAATTGAATTTCTTAGTGATTCAGGTCTTTAATTGAAGGCCGATGGCTAAATTGGTTCCGCAACGTTATATTTATTAATTTCATTTAATTCTATTCAATTAATCAATTCTTCAATAAGAAAAAATTTAATCAATTCTAAATTTTCATTTAATCTTTCTAAGTGACTTATTACGAGTGGTAGCAGTCACCCAAAAAAGCAGTGTATTAAAAAACGCTAGGTGTCAGGCGGGAGTTAGGCGGAGTCGGGGCCTAGACGGGGATTAATCGGGGCCTATGCGGGGATTAGGCGCTAGTTAACGGGGTTAGATGTTAGTCGGTGTAAGGCAACGATCCTTAAAATAGTGCCTAGACGGAGCCTAGACGGAGCTAGATGGGGATTTTTAAAACAGTAAAAAAAAGGTTCCTCGTCTCTAAAAGAAATTAGTTTGTAATTCCTGGAATATAGAGAAAAAAAAGTCTAAGAAAGACATTTTCTTCACCCCACCGTTTATTTTTACTTGTATCTGTTTCATTATCTTTTCAATCTTGATTAAGAATCATATGCACTCATTTATTATTTTTTTTATCATCTATTAAACAATTATCTTGTTCAAGCACGGATCCGTTACTATAAATCTTAATTTTAATAGTTGTAACGACTAAGTTAGACTTTATCCATATGTAGATAAGATATTTGTTGATTGTTACCAGTAACATTTATCTTCGTGTTCAGTAAGAATATTTCAAATCTGTAACGACGATTGATGTTATGGCATAAATAAAAATTTTCTAAAGTGGTTACTTAATTACATTTTTTTAACCTCACGTTTTCATGCCAAACCGCGTGTATTATCCTGTGGGATTTGAATACAAATTTCTTTGGCAATTTCAATAAAACATTACCGTTTAACTACAATTCTAAAATTATTTAGAAATAATACAGTAGGGCTAAACTAGATATATATAAGTAGATGCAAGCCTAAAATGGAATATAGACGTAAGCTTGTTTGATAATGGGAATAGCCTAGGACATGAATGTGTTCTATTTTCGGCAAGTGAGAATCTAATAGCAGCCTGAAGTGTCTTGCTAAATGAAAGCGCGATCCTAAACTCACAGAGCCTGTGAGCTGCAAAAAAGCATTGAGTTGGATAAAAAAAGAGGGTACAATCAAATTGTTATTCAAATGGATGCATAATGCAAATATATTTCATTGTTAGGAGTTGTGTTAATGGATTGTTTGAATATTATCAATAGCATTGCAAATGTTAGTTTTACGTTTGTAGAAGGTCCATGAATCAAGAGTGCTCATAATTTAGTTAGGGAGGCTAATTCTTCGATATTTACGGAAGAGTGGAATTGCTCACTTTCTTTCTTGTAAATTGATATTTTCCTGATATATCAAGTCTATTTATATTATAAAAAGATAATAATAAGTAATTAAGCTTTATAACCATTTTTCCAAGTTGAGTAATAATTATTTTGTTTTCATAAATTTACTTGTAAAACGAGATGATGACGTGTAGGAAGTGCACGAGACTACCGCATAAGGTTTATAATTGGAAGGGGTCCATAAATATTTATTTGTTTAGTCTTTAGTTATTTACGTGAGAAATATAAAAAACAGATATTAAATAAATTAACTAATAAGTCAAATCAGATCTAAATGTATTGTGTTCAATTCCAAATTTGTCAAAAAGAAAAAGATATAAGTTTTTGTTATATTTTTTTTTATATCATATTAAAATCCTAAATTTTCTTTTAAGTTTTACTATATTGTTCTATTAAGAGCCCCAAAAATGTTAAGGATGGGCCTGAACCGAGAATGGATGAACGCAGATGCACATCTACAGTGCGGAGCTAGGCAGCCGCCCTCCCTCATCGTCGGAAATTGCAGACCCCTCATTTATGATGCTTATTCGGTTGCCGGCGCCACCCCCCTCTCTCATTGCATCTGCGAAATCTCCTTCATCTTTCTACTGCTATAGGGCCGCCTGAGATTTTTTATTTTTATTTTTTTATCCTAATAATGATAGTTGTTAGGTTCTATTTCTACCAAATGCTGTCATTTTGTCATAATCGAGGTTAATTAAATTATATTAATATATTTAACTTCATATCTGTTTAACTTCCATTGTCTTCTTCCTTCCATAGTTCCATACCAATTCCAAAACCCACGCCGAATCCATATACGTTCAAGAAATTTTGGCGATCACCGACGATCCGATGCCAAACGACAACAAATATTCAGACTCAAAAACCCCTGCAACAACTGCCTGGTCAGTCTTTCTATGAATTATGGTTATTTGCAAAAAAAAATTTCTATATTTACATTCTTAATCTTACATACTGCAATTCTAAACTCTTTTAGCTTCCCTATAACTGCTTTTTCATTCTTATTCTATTTATATAAATTGTTGCCCATAATTTTATAATAGTTTCATCGGATTTTTTGCCGGAAAAAAAATATTGTCATATTTTTTTGCCGAAATTTTTTTTTCGCCCTTCCTCATTTCAATTTCTGGCTCCGCCACTGCACAGCTAATGTAATATAGAAAAAGAATTTGCTATACAAATTGGGAATTCTACATGGACAATCAAGAAGTTGACACTAATGAAGTAATGATACTAAGATGTATCAACCCTTGATTTAGTTTTAATCTGACGGTTCAATCAAGATTTGAATTTGGCAGCTTTTTTATTTCTATTTACATTACACTTACGGCCTTTGTATAGTTATCATTATCCGTCCCTAATGTTTTATGCATAAATTATTACCAAACTTGTCACAAAAAATTATGTGTCATCTCAAATTTTAAGTGTTACACTTTATTCTTTGAAATTCGTAAAACTGATACATTTTACCTTCTCAATATCAGGTGTCAGCTTCTGATTGAAGGGAGGAAAGTCAGAAAAATAACATATTTTAAAAGTCAAATCAACCATAAAAAGATATATGACACTGAGAAGACAAATTGTATCAATTTTATCAATTCTAGATATTAAAATGCAACACTTAAAACTTGGGGATAACACATGATATTTTATACTAGGTTAGAAAGATATATGTATTCAAAGAATTATCTTATAATCAAATAGCAAATCCAACATGTGAATTGAAAATATGGGGTCTGTTTCGGACATTTTGAGTAATAGGTGAAATAATATAATAAAAAAAAAAGATGCCTTTAAAGTTAAGCGTGTGTATATATATATATAATACAAATGTAACTTATATTTAACTTTTTTTTTAAAGAAAATGTCTTAATAGACGATCCTTAGCACGAGCATCCCAATTAGGTTGACACTCTCAGAACTAGGAATCTAAAAGACCCGAATATAAATTAATATCATTCTCGATTAAGTTGGTAACAATAAATAACGAAGCCCAACAAAAAATTATTTTATGGCCCTTCCCTTGCAGCTATATTATCCGGAGTGTCGCCCCTACTATCATAACAGGTCCTAATCGGGTAGCACATTATGAATGACTAATGTATCAAATTTACAATACCACAATCCATGAAAAATGTTCTTTTCCTTTTGTTGAAATATAATATCAATATATTATTATATACAGTAAAGATCAATTGTATACCGTTTGCAATATAAAAAAACGCCTTCAAATAGCGTAGCGGAAAGAGTATGATCAAGAACTACGTATTACTAGTCGGTAACTAACTACACCCTTAGGGAGAAAGTTACACAAACCACGAACTAAAGTAAAATACAGATAAAATTATATTATATAATAACAAAAGAAAGGAGAAGGAATGAGAGAATTACATGTTAATTCTCTGCCTTTCCTATGCAGAATTGAGCCCCTTTTATAGGGCTCAATATTACTGTGTGAATTTCGGCCTCCGAAATTCACACAGTAATATATATATATATAGTCCATTTATTTAATTCTTCGGTCCGCATGTACTTATACATATAATCCATTTTAACTTGCACCGGTACTAATATAGGTGTAATGGTCCTAAAGATAATACCGAATTTATTCATTCCTGTACTGATACGGGCAAATCAGGTCTAAAATCCAACACATTTCTTTACTATTAATTATGAAATTCTTTTGACCAAGCTAGGAAAAAAATCCTATTCTCTTTCATTAATGCTTCAACTTTTATAATACTATAATTTTAAAAAAATTCTCATGACATCCATGAAGGCAAAATTATTATATATAATTAAAATAAACAATAAAAAAATCATTTAAATTTAGGGAATTAAGTGCATGAACATCTGCCCCATTTGACCATTTTTTAAACAACCTTACCCACTTGCACTTGATGATGTTTCATATGCACATTCTAAACAGAATACCTTTCTATTTATTTGTTGCCCAATTGTAGTTATTTAATTAATAATAATTGATTAGGTGGCAATTATAAATAATTAATATTTAATGTCATAGCCACATCAACTTGGACAATTTTATATTACTTAGTTTTTTTTAATGTTATATTACTTTAAATGCATGCATGTATATATCAAGATTTCATTCTTCGACTATTTGGCATTTGCTCATACATTGATCTTGCATAAGAAATTCCTTTCCTTTTTTATTTTTTATTATTTCACAAATCATAGCTTTCATCCATGGAATAGTCCAATTCTCTTTCTTTACTAGATAATTGGAATACATTTACTTTTTTGTTTATGTAGATTCATGTATTATTCACATAAAAAAGTATACATTTATGAAAAAAAATAAATATGAATAATAATAAAAAAGACACAATAAGTTGACCTTGTCAAACATATGATTTCCAGTCGTCTAAACATAGTGATCGGATGTTCAAATATTTGTACAGTGACGGAGACAGGACTTGAGCATCGGGAGGCACGATTTTCAGTTGAATGAAAATAGGTTTACATAAACTAACAATAATAGTCAAAATTTGATCAGATGATCATAAAAGATGAAATAATGATAAAATTGACAAAATAAAATCATTATAAAATATATTTAATGTATTTTTAAAAAATCATTATTTATTAACTAACACTTAAAATTATATTTTATTGATTAAAAATTAAAAAATAAAATATGAAGAAAATACAATTTAGTAAAATGAGAATCAAATAAATTAAATCTGATATAATAATGTAAAGAATTGAACCCATTGCATTCCACATGCAACTACTTTCTCCCATGACACATTGTCCTTTTGTACTAGTATATCATCTATAAATTTTATATAAAAAATTTTACAAATCAAATATAATGTAACCATTTTCCGTGCCACTCGTGCCTCACCCCTGTATTTATATATCTTTTTATTAATTACTCCCTCCGGTTCCTACTACTAATCGTTTTAGAGAATTTCATATTTTTTAAGAAACAATTAATTAAGGTAAAAAATTACTTATTCACTTAAATTAGTAATTAATGAAGTAATGTGCTTGTTAAAAGGTGATTAATTAATTTACCATTAATATGGGTATAATAGGAA
This sequence comes from Euphorbia corollata, assembly GCA_948277035.1. NCBI lineage: Eukaryota > Viridiplantae > Streptophyta > Magnoliopsida > Malpighiales > Euphorbiaceae > Euphorbia > Euphorbia corollata. The sequence continues at coordinate 13,156 of CAOJBI010214485.1, forward strand.
GAATGAGAGATATTTTGCACGGAAAATATAAAATGACAGATATTTATATCTAATGGTTCAACTATAAAATGACTAATATTAGAAACCGGAGAGAGTACAATTTAATCTTTTATTAAGTGGACATATATCGTACACACTTCACTTCGAATCCAAGGAATTTAGCTTAACTTTTTGGATAATCCAATACCAGAAGTTCGAGTCTTGGGTGTTGGAAAATTCGAAGATGTGCTAAATATTACAGAAATTGGAAATTTTGGATTGAATTACTTTTGCATATAATAGAAAAATATTAGAGACTTAATGGTTCATGTTTGTTGTATAATTGTAAAGCAAAAATTAGGATAGTGTAATTGATTAATTGAAGGGTGTTTTATAATTTAAAAGCTAAAAGGTGGGTTATAATAACTCCAAGAAAAAAATAGTATGAGAGGAACAACTCCCCAAAATTTTATATATAAATATTTTTTATATGCAAAGAAATAAAATAGAAAAAAAAAAGAGAGAATGTGGGGGATTATTGGGGAGGATAGGTCCCAATATTGCCTAGTCTTTGTTTCAATATCTACCACAAACATTTCTGATTTCTTACAAGGAAATGCCCCCACTCCCCACTTCATTTGTTGGATTCAATTTGTAGTCATTATTGCTTTCAAATTCAATGCTCAAATTTTAATTAAATGATGAGTTTTTCACTTATTTATTTATTTGAAGAAGACCTTTCAAGACAAAACTCCTCTTGTTTCACATTCAACTACATACGCATGTTAAAGACGAAAAGTTGAATTAATATGAAAACTTTGATGACAATCAAAGCCCAAAAGTCCATTTGAGGTCGATGGGCCCAAGATGGCTGGAACTTCAGCAGTTAGAACAAACTCCGGTTATGGTAGTTGGAACCAACTCTAGATAATCAAGATAAAAGGTACACAATTTGAAGACATGTGATGTGGCGCAAGCAAGCGGTTATTCTGTAAGATGCAAATAGAGTAACAATAGGCACGCGACCATATCCCTTATCGCCAAAAAGTGAAAAAACACCAACTTGAATATGTCCCTCATGTTTAAAAAGCAGAAGACTCGACAAGGAAAAGAAAAATAAATATTGTTCATATTGTAGTGAGAAATGAAAGTGAAACTTAATCTCTTTCTCGAGAAAGAAACATAAATCATAGAAGGAAATATAATCAATCAATTGATACATCCTAAGGAGGAATTATGAGTCTACAAAGAAGCATTTACTAGATATACCGAATCACAAAATCAAGCAAAGGCCTAACCCATTTTTGCCTTTTGTGGGAAATTTGCTAAAACCTTTTCTAATAGGGCCACTATTGTTACATTTTATAAAAATAGAACGCCAACTCGACCGTTATGCTATATGTTACCTTCTCGTTTTATAAAACACGATTGATCATATATACATAACCATGCTACATAAACAAAAGTTTAGTATCGAAAACTATATATAAAGTCTCAAACACTTAAAGTGAGCACATGAACACAACTCAATTTATCATCAAATGGTTTCAACTATTGGTGGTAAGACTAGGAATGCCTTATACAAATATCCAATTTATAAATCATTTAATAACAAGGGTTATGTTGTTTAGCTCATTTTTTAATTATAAACTACAACAAAATGGTTAAAAAAGAGTGAGAACAACAAAAGAACAAAGTACTATTCTTTTATTACACAAATTATCACAAGAATAATACATTAAAGTCAAAACACAACGTTATTTACATGTATCATAACATATTTATGAGATTATTATAAAGTTAACACAATATGAGAAACTAACGACCGATTTGGGATTTCTTTCACCCAAAATTTGTTGTCGTGAGATGAGCTTTTGCGATGGTCTTAAGTAGTAAGAATCGGAGGAAGATACTCCGATTTGTTTCCCAAAACATCAGCTTTAGTATCAGGAAAACACATAAAACTAGGCAATGTTGCAATCAAGCCATTGTGATCGACTTGAATAGGATACTTCAACAAGTGACCAATCAAATCTTGATCAAAAGCATCACTTGCATAGCTTTCCCATAATTCCTCAGCAATTTGATTAACTCTTTGCATACATTGAGCAGTTTCAGGGTGTTGAAAAATGGGTTCAAGACATCCAAGGTGTTCATACCATAAAGCCATTCTGAACCCATAAATTTGACCTCTTGCAACGGAAGCTTCATCTGTTGCTAAATAATGTGGCTGAAATCCTCCCATGGCTATCTCTGTGTCTCTCCCTCCATCCATTGATCTTTGGTTTATGTTTGCTGATCCTACTATTATGTATTCATCATCCACTACAACGACAATCAATTTTTTTTTGTATCAATTGTTATTACGACCTATTACTATTACTTGCTAAGTACAATAAAAATCGAACTAACCCAAGTTATTATTTTCCCTAGAGCATAATCTCATAAAAAAATTGAAGTTTATAGGATAATAGCTCACTATACAAAAATTTATCTATCAAAAGTTGAAATTGGTCACACTTGGGGTCTAAAGTTTTTTTTTTTGCTCGTTTTAAACAAAACATTCTCTTGTTACTAAAGGCACATTTAATGTTCTATTTGTGATTCCAAAAGTGTTTTTTGTCTGCTTTCCCAAAAAACATACCCTCACATAGTCACAAGCCAAAAGTAAAGGATAACAACCCGAAACTCGCATCAAAGTTATATAAATATATAAATTTTACGCTTACCGATCATCATCTTGGAATGAACATAAATCATGAACCGTCTTGATTGTTGAGCTCTAGCATAGTTAGAATCAGCCTCAGGTGTCTCAGTAGCCACATATTCACCAAACTTCTTAGTCTCTCTATTTCCAAGGCAAAAAAATGACAAATACTCTTTAGGATCTGCCTTAATTCCATTCCTCTCGAGTGCTTCAATAATGTCACTATACATCATCTCCATTGTCCTCCTCTGCCAATCCAAAATCGCCTGAACCGAGCCACTTTCAGGTATCCCTTCAGGCCACATCGGTATCACAACATACACACTAAACATTTCCTTTGCATCAATTTTACTTACTATCTTCAAAGATATCTCTTTTGGGATTAAATGCAATGCATTGATCTCTTCCACTTTAATGTCTTTCGATTTCCACCCAAATGAACTTCCAAGAAAATATTGGTTTTCGATGTAAATAAAATTTTTGGCTCGTCGAATCGCGTTTACATACGCGTCTTGTATGCTTCTATCAATTACATTATCTTTTCCGCTAACTAGTCCAACCGCCGCTGCTTCCTCAGATTTTTCGGGAAATCCTAAAACCGCTCCCCCATCAATAGATCGGAAAAGTTGGACATTCCATACTTCAGGATCCGTTGTTTGTAAGACAGGTAATGGCCTAATGGTAGCTTCTTCGAGCTTGGATTGTGGGATTAGGAACTTGTTCCCTACTTGCTTAGTCCAACGCTGCTCGAAATTGTAGAGTACATCCCAAGCAATCGGGCCCTCCAGCTTGCAATGTATGTCATGCCAAGGCTCCCTTGGCCCGCCTTTTCTTAATGAGGCACCTTGGAAATTTGGTTGGTGGAAGTCATTGTGGTGGATGGTTCCTAATGTCTTGAATAGCGGATGATCTTGCGTGTCATACCTCCCACCACAAAGATCGATTCCTCCTATAAAGCTCACAATCCGCCTTTTTGATGACATGGCATTTTCATGCATATCAAAATCGACGATGACCGATTTTTGATGGTGAGTAAACATAGTGGATATCTCGAATCCTTGTACTATGCTTCGTCCATTGTCAGGATTTCGCGGGCATAATACGCAATGCACATTAGTGTTCTTGAAATATTGTTCGGTTTCTTGATCATATGTTGCCATAAGTCCGTCTTTCTTGAATTCCTCGACCGATGTTCGATCATCCCAAACAAGCATCAAAACTGCCACACCTTCATCCGCTTTCTTCTTGAGCAACTCCCCAAGCTTAAGTTCCCCGTCCCGTTTTGGCCTATACGGGTCTCGCACCAATGTGATCTCGGTGTAAAGAGACCAACCCGTAATGTAAACGAGGTGTCGCGCATTGGCAATAGCGTCGAAAATGTCCTCCCAACATCTTTGAGCATCATATGTTTTGCCATGTGGCAAAAGTATTTTCGGGATGAAATTGTCCGGGACATGAGCGTCTTGGTAGAGCGTAACCCGACAACCTTGCCTTTGATTAAAGAACGTGTAAGGTACACCATTGTAGTTCGGACCTTTAATTCCCTTAGACCAACTTGAGTCTTGAGCTACACTGACAAAATGTAGCTTGACATGAATCTTTGAGCCGATAGGGTTGCGGGACTCGTCAAGTATCTCTAGCCAACGGTCTATAATGTAC
>CAOJBI010214997.1:0-10403 GCA_948277035.1 Euphorbia corollata
CTCAGGGATATGATGAGGATGGCCATTCACAAGCAATTCATTATAATGCAGTTACTAGTGATTTGTGCATTGGAATGATATTCAATGGTCGTGACCAATATAGAGTTGCTTTAAGGAGATGGGCTATTGATAGAGGCACAACACATGAGTTTGTAAAGAACAATAAGAAAGTCATCATAATGCAATGCAAGGAAAAGTGTGGTTTCTACATTAGAGCAGCAAAATGCAAGGACAATAATACATTCCAAATCAAGACTTTCAAGGCAACTCACACATGTGCAAAAGGACCATGATGAATAAGCTTGTGAATTCAAAATTTGTAGCTTCAAAGTATCTTGACGATTTGAGGGACAATCCAAAATGGGATGTTGATGCAATGATGAACAAGGTGAATAAGGACTTGGGTACTAATATCCACCCTGTAAAGTGCTATAGGGCAAGGGCGAGAGCTGCTAAGATGATTGAAGGAGAAGTAAGTGCACAATATCACATGTTATGGGATTATGGAGAAACAATAATGAAGAAAAATACAAGCAGCTTGGTTAAATTAAGAACTAATCTACAGCTAGTTCATGAAGGGAATGGTTCACAAAGAGATCCAAGAGAAAAATTAATATTCCAATACATGTATGTGAGGTTTGCACCACAAAAGCAAGGATTTTTCTCTGGAATCAGACCATTGATTTACCTAGATGGTTACCACTTGAAAACCAATATGAAAGGACATTTGTTGTGTGCGGTTGCACTAGACGGGAATGACCAATTATTCCTTATTGCAATAGCTTGTGTGGATTCCGAGTGCAAAGAATCCTGGAAGTGGTTCATCGAATTACTCTTTGATGATTATGGGAGGCCAGTAGAAACGAGATGGGTCTTCATATCTGATCAACAAAAGGTATGTCTTATGCTCATTTTAGTTTAAATTCAAAAAGGAATTCAATTCACTGCAATTTAGATCAACTTCAGTGTAAATGAATATGAATTAAAATAAGAATATATGTGCCATGAATAGATGGTTTATAGGAAGAGGAATTTAGTGGTATGTGTGAAATGAGTTGATAAAAAACAGTTGAACTCATTGAAAGTGATAAAAAAATGAAAAGGGTTGGATTAGTTGCCACTGAGATAAATGAGTGGGAGAAGACTGGAAGGAGACATCTGTTATATTAGCTGGCAATTCTATCAGTAAAAGTATTGTCTTTATGCAACTTTTGTAATAATTTAGGAGTTTGGCAGTAACAAATATTTATAGCTCTGAGTTTTTTATTTATTTACTTAATTATTGTTGCTGATTAGTTTTTAGATGCTTTGTTTGAATCGCTTTTGTTTCATTTCTCTCAATTTTCTAAGTTGATTTTATGTTTGGACTTAGTTCTTCGATGCTAAGGTCACTGTGCAGTTCTATTAACTCTTTCTCAAATCTGAATTTGTTTAGTTCTTACACAAGCATTTGACCCATTGTATCAAGCATTTGATGTACATGAAGGTACTATTGAATACCCATGTAAGTAGACTGCAATTAGGACCTGTTTGATTTCAGTTCTTTCATAATTCAAGTAGAATTGGGACTCTACGATTGGCATTTTTACCTGCCTACCAACTGTTTGTTCAATTGCCTACCAACTGTTTGTTTAATTGCTACACGTATCTTCTTAGCACATGTCTGAAACTTTAGTGTGGAAGGATAATAAAATTTGAAACCATCAATTTTGCAGATGATATGTAATTTACAGTTGACGAGGAGAAATAACTAAGAACAGTTTTGCAAGAATAATTTTTTTTTTACATTAGAAAGATTTATTGTCCCATTTTCCATGAATGTAGCTACTTTTTGTGTGGGCGCTGTTAGCACGGTCCGCTCGACCCGATGAGGAAATTATCCGACTACGCATCACGGGAATGACAAGAGCCATGCGAGCCGAATTGTCGTATCTATCCGCCAATCAAAAATCCGAAAAACCCTAAAAATCGCGTCCGATTTCAAAAAACGGACCGAAAACTCCAAAAAAATCAAAATTCAGTCGAATCGGGCCCCGTCTAAACCCAAAATATCCCTTGAAAAGGGGGATATTTACCCCCATATGTAATTAGCCTGCGGGCTAATTACCTATGGGGTAGCCTCCCCCTTTTCCCGGAAGGCTACCCTAGGGTTGCCCCCCATAGGTAATTAGCCGCGGGGCTAATTACCTATGTAATTAGCCCCACGGCTAATTAACTCCATACTATAAAAGCGGGTGCACCCCCCTTCCTTGAGAGACAAGTTTCGAATCCCGGTTTTTCCCATAGCAAAACTCGTCAGTTTTCGCTCCGAAACGCGTCAAAACCCTGCCGGATTCAAAAGTACTCGACCAAATCCCTTCGGGAATCGATTCAAGTCAAGTTTCCCACGGAAACTCTCGACTTAAACTCGACAAAACTCGTTCAAATCCAGTTTTACTCGTGATTATAGCCATAACTCGAGTCAAAACGCACTCAAAACATCGTAAACACCTACGAATCCACTTCCGATTCAACTTTCCTCAAAGTTTCTAGTCGAACCTAGGGCAATTTAGTCCCGCACCAGCTTTCACGTCATCATGGACTTGCGAAAAGGTAACTGAGGGTATTGGCTCTACGCCTTTAAACTTTCTTTATGTTATTTCATTCATTTTCATTAAATGTTTGAGGTAAAGAGCCACTGGCGCTGCTTTACCATTTATTTTCAATAAATTGCATTAATATGTGAAAATGAGCTTGCAGGTGAAGATCGGATACCCTAAAACAAAGGGAAACCCTATTTTAGGGTATAGAGATTTTTTATGGGAGGCAGCAAAAACTAGCACTGAGAAGTCATTTTTAGCAAAGATGAAGCAACTACTGGAGTTTGACAAAAATGCATATGCTTGGGTGATGAATCACAACCCCAAGACATAGGCTAGATGCTACTTCTCTACAAGGACAAAGTGTGATGCTGTGACAAATAATATGTGTGAGTCTTTCAACAGCTCCATTGTTAAGTCAAGGGACAAACCTATTTTGTCAATGTTCGAGTGGATTAGGAAACATTACATGAGAAGGAAGTATGTTAAGCTGATGAAAATGAAGAAATGTAGAGGTCCAATTTGTCCTGAAATTCAAGTTGAGCTGGAAAAGATGAAGGGCTATAGCAGGAATTGTTTTTGTTCTCCTCCTGGAAATAAGCAGTATGAAGTTGTATGTGGAACAAAGCAACTAAATATTGATCTTCCACAACAAACATGCACTTGCAGAATGTGGTAACTCACAGGGATTCCTTGTCATCATGATATCTCTGCTATTAGTTTTAATAGGGAAGAGCCTGAGAAGTATGTAGATAAGTACTTCTTGATATCAACCTACTTAACTGTGTACAGTCACATGTACAAGCCTGTTCCACGGAAGATGAGTGGGAGAAGACTAACTACTCTGACATCCATCCTTGGGTTGTAAAGAAACCACTTGGTAGGCCTAGGAAGAAAAGGATTCGAGGTGTTTATGGACCTAGGAATCCTTATAAAAGCTCAAGAGCTGGTGGCACTGTTAAATGTGGGAAATGCAAAAAGAAGGGCATAATGCTAGAAGATGCAGTGCTAATTTCACAAGGGAAACTGCTTGGCTAGCTAGGATGAGAAAGCGAGCTCAGAATAGGGATGTTGGAAATGTAAGGCATACTTCAATTACTTGATTTTTTTTGTATAGTTTGTATTAATTTCTAAATTTTGAATAGGTAAGCTCACTGATGCTTCATATTTAAAATGTGCAGACCACTAATGTAAATGCAAGAGGCAACAATCCACCAACTGCAATAAATCAAGAGGTAAATATTACTAATTAGAAAAGTTATTGAAATCTGAATGTTGTTTCTTTTATTTAGTTATTGGGTTGGTCTTATTTGGTTAGGATTATGTTTGTACTCACACCACTTGACGCATTTACGCTAATGTCTAATCATAGTTAAATTATTATTGTGCTAGAGTCAAGTAGCAGGTGGAAGCATAAACCTTAATGGAACTCCAACAGTTGAAGTGCAGAGTTCAGGTGGTAAGATTGCCATAGGGGACATCTGTGAGCGGACGACGTTCTACCTGCGCTGTTGCCGCGAGGCACCGTCCCCGTGAGATGGGGCGTGCGGGTTTTTAAAATGGAAAACGGTTGAAAAATATGTGAAAGTGATAAAAGACTCGAGGCCTAAATCTCTATCCTATGTTATAGAGTCGCCACCCGGATCAACTCTTCCGGGAAATTCGGTACAGCCTGGATCCGTTAGGCTTAAACTGTACCATAGTTTAGAGATTTGGGTCCGGATGAGTTACCTACTTAGTTGTTAATTGAGTTGAATTACATACACGTGACCATCTTTATGATATTTCTAATTATTCTAAACGTTTTCGGTTTAATGTTAACAGTTTATAACATACACAGGCAAAAAGCGGTAAATAAATAAATGCGATAAGTAAACACGTAGGAATTGAAATGCACTTATTCTAAAGGGGGAATTAATACATATGGGGAATAAGTGGTACAAATGATCCTAAATACAAAAGATCTACAAATACATTTTTCTTTACAATTGCAATACCCGAAGGAAATAGAAAACCTAACATACATCTAACCTAAATCTATCTGCATCCACAAAGGTTAGCATGAGTATATATCATGCCACAATCATGGTTAGTAGAAAATACAAGACTCAGTTAGATGCATAGGTTATGTTATTGTAATGGTTTAAATTGCGGGTTGAATGGGTTTAAAACAGGGAAATTCGAGTTTCCCGCGCGCTTTTCTTATAAAATGATTGATTTTAGAATCAATTGTTATTTAATTTTATTAGTGAAAGTGCAGCATGGCATGGAATTAGGTCTATTATCGGGGAAAAAGTGTTTCCCGTCGTGGGGGTACCCTAAAACAGTATAAAAAGCAATAAACTATGTAAAACGGGCCAAAAACGATGAAAATAAGCCCAAATATGGTAAAAATGACCCAAAACAGCTAAAAATAGCTAAAAGGGGTCCAAAAATGACCCGAAAAGGCAAAATATGGGCCCGAAAATGGATCTGCCGAAGACCCGGTTGGCCGGATCCGGCGGAGACCCTCGGATCCAACGGCGGGGCTATCAGATCCGACAGCGCCCGTCGGATCCGACGGGCGAACCGTCGAATTCGGTGACACCCATCGAATCCGACGGTACCCTGTCGGATACGACAACCAAGACCGAGCAGAATCCAATTTCAGTTAAAATTTCGAAAATAAACACCCAAAACACGTCAAAAAATGGAAAATAACTCAAAAAACTACCTCTCCGACTTGAATTTCCGAGCTTGGGAGCGAGAGACGCCTAAGAAAAGATCTGATCCGTCCGGTTTTGGTAGAAATCTTCAAGAAAAAGTGGGTTTCCTCCTTATTTTCTCTCTCTAAAATCTCTACACCCCCTCTCTCTCATTTCCTTTTTTTCCCAAAAGTTCTCCTCCTCTCTACTAATCTAATTTTTGGCTTATATACATTGGGCTAATGGGCTTAAGTGAGCCCATCCCCAATGTATATACAAGTGGGCCTTTTTTATAAGTTAGCAAAATAGGGATTAAAAAAAATGGGCTTTGGCTAAATTTCGGTACTCGTGACTTCCGGGGATCTTCTCTAAAACCTCTTCCGGCTCCCAAAAATACTCAATAAATTCAGAAAAGAGTAGTGAAAATTGTTTTCATCATCGTTTATGAGCGAGACAAAAATCCCATGCTCACAGGCTGCCCCTCGTGTGGTTACTACTGATATAATTCAGAGTATCTACATGAAAGAGAGCAAGGGATAGAAATCATACCTGAGGTGGCATGGATTGTCAAAGTTGCTTCTAAGTTTTAAGTCGCCTAGTTGCTAACCTGCATGAAGTTGATGTCGAGGCTCTTTAGAACACGGAATACCGCCGCACTCCTTGGAAATCCGACGCGGTTGACTCCTGGGATTTAAGTCGCCCAGTCGCTAACCCGAAATAAGTGATGTCTTCGTCGACCTTGAGGTGGAAAAGTGTACCCTTTGAAACATTGATGAGGTTGACTTCTAGGTTTTAAACCGCCTAGTTGTTCATTCAAAATAAGCCCACTCAGGTCGCAATCGCCTTAACTTTTGCTTTACCGGCTTGAATTTGGGATCGATCGAAATTCTATGCTCGGCGATCTCTCTGTCTACCCCCGGCATGTCTTCATATGACCAGGCAAAAGCGCTCTTGTGACGTCTAAGCACATTTCCAATCTCTCTTTTTTCACTAGGGCTTAAGTCATTGGATATAATTACCATTTTAGGTGATTCATTTGTACCTAAGTTAATCTCATGCAAAGTAACATCATGTATCCTAAAAACATTATGAGTGGACTCAGATGAATGCATGGTGCCATCAGGCGAAACAACACACAACTAAGTAAAGTCCGGATATTTCATTTCATAAAAGGCCTTATAGGCAGAGTTGTTTACATAAAAAATATTAGAAATGCCAAATATTACATCATCAGATTCATAGTCATCCTCCACATGCAGAGAGCCTTCATTGATGACGTCCACTGGAGTAACTGGAGGCTTCTAGATAGCAACAGCAGCAGCAAGGTTGACTTGATCCTAGATAGGCATCTAGACAGCTTCTGGTGGCTTCGGTCCAATCCCGGTGAACTTTGGAGCAGCAGCAGCCTAAGAAGCTTGAGCATATGCGAGGGTCGATTCTGAAGAGTAGCAGTTGACACGACAGGAGCGGTATGGGAGCCCGAAGAAGAGCCTTCACCCGGGAGAAGAGTCTTCACCCGGGAGAAGAGTGACTGGGAAAGGATCAACAGGAGCAAACATAGGGTCATTACCCAGGGTAGGACGGTTAGAAGAATCGAGCATCATTTCTTTTAGATCAAGTGCCAGACCCATTTCCTGAATCTAATTCAGCTTCATATTCAGCTTTTTTGCATCTTCTGTCATGGCTATGGCTAATTTCTGCACGATCTCTACGATGGAGTCTCCCTTTGTTTGAATGCCCTTCCACCCCTTCTTCATGAGAACTGAGAGAGACTGAGTAAGAGAAGCTACAGGAGCCTCGATCTCTTCATCCACCACCTTGATAGAGCCTTCACTTGATTTTTCTTTCGAAGGTGCATCAAATTCATCTACCTCCATTACCGCCTTAGCTTTTCCTTTGTTAAGAGTCATGCGGACTTTAACAGCATTTTCAGGGATTACTTTGGGGATGATCATGCAGCAGGATTCAAAGTTGTAGACATCATTGAAGATTTCGAACCCGGGCCATATTTTCCCTTCATGTTCGATTGGTTCAGGCTGCCCCTTGTAAGACGGTTGTCCTCGATTGTACAAACTGACCATATTACAAAAGGTAGGCACCTTATGCTTGTAAATCTTATAGCGGGGGGGGGGGGCTTGAAACCTAGCCCGAAGCGGGGAACAAGAGGCTTGGAATTGATTGCTTCCAGGACACCCTGATGATACTTGCCGAGTCCTTTACCGGGGATGTAGCCGGAACATTTCATTAGTTTCCCCATGTTTTCGGGAAAGTGCAGATAGCCAGTTAGCGACTTCTTTTTAGCCTGGGTGATGGTGGTAACCCGAATGCCTAATTCTTTCTCTTCAAAAGCTGCTGCTGCCAGAACAGACTCTTCATCTGCCTCAATTGTTATGACCTTGCCATTGCGGTACAGCTTAATTTTCTAATGTAGAGAGGGAACGGCTCCTATAGAGTGAATCCACGGCCTACCTAAAAGGAGAGAGTAGGTGACCGGGATGTCCAAGACCGTGAATGTTACTTTTGTGTTCACTTCCCCCACCACCACGACTGCCTCAAAAGACCCTACAACCCCACGCTTGGTATCATCATAAGCACGGATAATGGTGCTAGATTTAGCGAGTATGGATTCATTGAGGCCTAAATGTGGGAGAACTTTGAGAGGACACAAATTAAGCGCTGAGCCATCGTCCACCATAACGCAACGAATCTCCCTATCAAATATTTGAACCCTGATGAAGAGTGGCTTGTTGTGCTTGTAGAATTCTGGGGGCAAATATGACCAGTCAAAGCTTACTACCCTAGTCTTTTCTTTCATAGGAAAACCTTGCCCAATTATGGCACACATCTCCACGACTGAAGTAGTCAGAGTAGCATCCATTTCTAAAAGCTTCTCAAAAATCCTCTTCGGTGAGCTTCGGACAGTGTAAGCAACTGCCAAACGCTAAACATGGCCTGAGTGTTCTTAAGTTGGTTCACAAGAGGGTCAACTTCCAAAGTGGCCTCGTCAATTTGAGGAGGAGGATGAGGGTCTACTGAATTATGTACGGCATGTCGGCCTAAAGCTTTCAGGCGAGCTTGTTCAACTTCCACCGATTGATAAATTCGTCCACTACGGGTCACCCTTAACACCCCATTCTCCAGGACTCTGGTTTCCGTGGAAGTTTGGACTGGATAGCTCGGCACTGGATGCAAAAGAGAGACATCTTGCAGTTCATAGTTGTTAAGATCAATGGGTTCTATATCAATTGGCTCTATGTCAATAGTCTCCTCTTTCTTTGAGATGGCAGTCTTTTTCCTGTTACTAGCTTTCAAAGTATAACTGTCGATATCAATCGGGATAGCTATCTCATCATGGGTGGCATTCATTGCCTCAGCTTCCTCTTCGAAGATTTTAGTAAGTGTTGCAGTGTACTTCATCATTTCAACGTCCACTTTATCCCCAGACATCCTAACGGATTCAGCTTCTACAGAATGCAACCTCAATTTCGGTACTCGTGATTTCCGGGGATCTTCTCTAAAACCTCTTCTGGCTCCCAAAAATACTCAATAAATTTAGAAAAGAGCAGTGAAAATTGTTTTCATCATCGTTTATGAGCGAGATAAAAATCACGTGCTCACAACATTGTTCGTTTGGTAGAAGAAGCACCAAGCAAAGAAGCTCATGTTCAACGGCTTGCAGACAAGGTTTGTTTTCTCCTCAGTTCTAAAATTTCTCTTTTTCTAGAGATTTTGATGTACATGAGCCACTGGTCCTAAAATGAGCTGTTTGGAATATGTGATGAACATGTTCTATAATTTGTATTATTTACTTTAGGATCAGTGGTGCAAAGTTGCATCTATCACTTTAGGATCAATGATGGAATTGGTTGGATATTTGACGTTGGAAATATGCTTTTTAATTGGTTGGATATATGCTAAGTAGCCTCTTTAACTAGAAACCACAAGTTATCAAAAAAATTGTTATAAGAACCATAGTGTGTGATACTTTTCCATAACACACAAGAATGAATGGCAGGCTAACAAAACCCTATAGATGGTAGGCAACCTCATATTTCATAGAGAAACCAATGGTGATAAAAGATAATAACACTAGAAAATTTCAAGGCTATGGCAAGGATAAGTAAAAACAGTAGAAGTAATTAATTGACCGACACCAGAACAGACGTTTAAGCAAGATTTACATAATAACTTTTGGTATCAGATGAAGACTAACAAGATTAAATAACTAAATACTTATGGCAATGATGCATGTATTTGAAAATCAAAATGTTTCGAGCCAACATTTTTCATATCTCATTTTCCCATAGAAATACGTAAGCTATTTCAAATTAACAGAAGCAAGATTTGTCCAATATACTTAAAATGAGTGTGTGCTCTATTGATGAGCTTTGAATATAAATTTTTTTCAGAAATCTGTGGTAAACCTGGCTTATAAATTTGGTCAATTATGAGAAATGAGACTCAATCCAATTCAATTCATTGGAGGTTTTCAATTTTGAAACTACAAATATTTCATATACAAGCCTTAACACAATAAACTGTAGCTTTCAAAATTTATAACTTGTAATGGTATTTATACTGGAACAACATTAACATAGCTAAGTCGATTTCAAATGGGCCTTTATCATAGCTTATGGTTCTATCTTTTAGTTGATTAGCGAGTAAATTAAATTCAATTACTTGATTTTATCAAACTTTGTTCTTGCAGCTCAATGTATTAAACGCAACATCAACTGCATCTGCATCAAAAAGTGCAACAGTAACATCAACACCAACATCAACGAAATCATTTAGACCTCCATCAACTATGCCTCTTAGAGCTCCTCGCTTTGCCAATTATGCTGTTGAAACTATCTCTACTGCTGGGAAGAGGAAAAAACAACCGGTTGGGTTGGCTTTGTCCACTTCTGCTTTTAGAAATCTAAGAAGAGCATCTAATTTAGAAGAGTTGGCAATCAGGATGGGCAACCTCAACCAAAAGACATCCAACCAGTAATACTTGCCATATTTTGTCACATAATATGTGATTTTGCTGATGTGAACAAAAATATTAAACTGAAACATTGCCATTTTGTTTGGCTTCAACATTGCCTTATGGATAGTTTTGTGTTTGGCTACGAACTTACCGTTTTGTATAGGT
>CAOJBI010215377.1:0-10394 GCA_948277035.1 Euphorbia corollata
TCAAAGATTATAAAATTTATCAATGATGTAGAAATTGTTTGGTAAGTTTGTTTTAATTTACTAAAGAAAACTAGTTCATTAAAATTCAATTAGAGTCAACTAGAGCTCTAATTGATCCAATCCTTTTTATCTGTAAAAAGCCAACTGTTGTTAATAAATGTGTGGGTCAATTGGTAGTTAGACAAACATAAAATTAAACAAATACCATAAGAATGTTCAAGTAGTTTTAGAAGTAGTGATACTTAAAGAATGTTAAAATTGTATCTTCAAGCTGTTTTGGAAGCAGATATATGTTTTTTTGTAATGTCTAAATTAGTTGCACTTTTTAATACTATTTTTGAAGAGTTGTAATATTAGTTTTCATAGTTAGGTATGAATTTGGTGTGTTGAAACTTTGATTTCATGCTTAACAATGGAACTTGATTCAATTGACAAACCCATACCCATGAAATTGAATGAAGATGACTAGAGATCAAATCCCGAGTCCTTCAAATATGCTTCCAATTGAAAAAACATACCCAGTTCTCCATTCATATCTTTATTAATATGCTCCTTATTTTACAATATGGCATCAAAGCTTATTTTCTGGAGGGATTAGTAAGGTGAGCAAGTTAATATTTAGCCATAATCACACCCACACCCTTATAAACAAGAACCAAATTATCATAAAAGCAGTTAAAAAAGACTCAAAGTTCCTTCATTACCCAATTATTTTATTGTTTAAATGAAAAGACAGAAAATAAAAATACAAAAGTTCAAAGCTCCCGTAAATATCCAACAAGAGGAGAGATATTTTAAATTCATTTCATGCTCATGACCCATACCCATGATGCCTATGAACCACACCAATGAGTCATGACATGAACCATAAACATGACACATGATAACAAATAAATTTTATAGATTCGGAGCGAATGATTGACATCGATAATTGTCTGTTGGAGCTGTTCTGAAAGATTTAAGTATGAATTTGGTGCATAAGAACTTGATTTCCCGATCAAAGGATAAAAATCTTCTTATAACTCAAAGCTTCTATCGTGAAAGTGTCATTCTTCCTTGACGCTGCAAGCTCTCGGCGCCACAACTATCCAACTGGAAATGCAAACAATACAAATATTGCTCCAAATAACTACCATTATAAAAAAAAAAACCAGCAACAATGTTGCATTGCACTTAATCCAATTTGCATGAGGTCTATGTAAAATTTGATATGAACTTGCTGACTAAACTAAATTTTTTTTTGGAATGTGCAACTTTCCATTCATTTAAGAAACCACATCCATGCTAAATTTCCTCAAGAGTACCTCCAAAATCTACCATTCCAAACGAAAGTATTCGTATCCAATATAGTCCAAATAACTAGTTAGTTTACAACAATCAAAGTTTGGTCTTAACTAGTTAGTTTACAACATTAGCATATGCTCTGAGTTGGAGGAGGAGGTTGAAGTCCAAATTGCCAACAAAATAACGTAATAAATGATGAGATGACTCGCAAGTTTTTGTGAGTTGGAATTAATCGAACTGGTTATGCTTTGACTTAGAATCAGAAATAATATAATTATCCCTTCCCTTTAGAATTGATTTTACATTCCCGTTTTCAGATGCCTCGATTTGATCACCCACAGTAGCTGCAGAATCTTGCTCAGAAGCCCGCCCGCAAAGAATCCATCTGCGTCTTCTTTTAGTTTAAGTTTTGCAGCGTGATAAGCTCGTGTATCCCTGGGAAAGTCCTTTAATGAAATGGGAAGCTCACTGTAGGAATCTATGTCTACACCATAATCAATTACATTTTTCTTGTGGCTTATAAAAGAAGAATAATGCCAAAAGTGTTAATACCATGGTTCTGAAAACTGGATTTTATCAGTCGGTCGGACAGGGTTTGATCGGAACTGGGTCGGACCAATTTAATTGGATTTTTGCTCTTATTTACTGTAATTAAAAGATCATATATGCAATAGAACATTTTATTTACGTATTTGAGAGACTGTTTCTATTATTTAATATAATGAAAATTGAATAAATTGTATTTTTTAAGTTATATTCTCTCAGCCCCATTTTAATTATCTTTTTAGAGTTTTGTCCTATAATTAATAAGTGATTCAAAAAGACTAAACTAACCTTTTTGTATTTATAACATTAATTAATTGATTAATAAATTCATTGTTATTAATATGAATAGAATTCAAAGAGATGGAATAAATCCCATAAACATAGCAAAATAAATTTATTATTATTAATATGGATAGAATTGAAAGAAAAATAAAATAAATCCTGTAAGTACATGTAAGGAAAATGATTGTTTATAATAGGGATAGAAATGGAAGAAATGGAGAAAAAATCAAATGACAATTAAAATTGAAATGAATGAAAAGATTAAAAAACAATTAAAATGGGATAAAAAAATATGTATTACTATATGAAAATAAATTATCGTATTTTTTCAAAAAAAAAAATGAAACAAATTCATAAATGATTAAGGAATTGTGATTTATTCTTTTTAAAGAAAAATTATGTAGTCATTCGTAGTCACAATAAGAAATAAATAGCATTGGTAGTCACAATAAGAAATAAATAGCTTTTGATAAGAATAATATATTAATTGTTAATATAACAACAATATTATTGCCACTGATATTTAGTTGTTTATTAGTTTTAATTTCAATCAGTCAATTTTGAATACAAATGACAATAATGTAATTTGAATCATAAGGTGTTGGCACTAAATAATATAAATTATTAGTCAGTATAACTTATGTTATATATTTGATAGTAAAATATTAAACGTAAAAATGTTTTAGGAAAATCTGTTTCGATCATCAAATTCGTCGAACCTTAAAATCATGATCGTCTTTGGTTTGGGTTTGAAAACCAGAATATATTGATATAGAACTCGTTTGGTAGCATCATAAAATGCTCTATTTTCTTTTTGAAAAGAATAAGGAGCTTATTAAATTATATTTATATAGTTAAACATAAAAAGATGTATATGTTACCTTTTAGAGTCCTTTTCCAAACTACACTAAAATTCAACTTTTCAATAAGTCATCTTTTTCAATTAATTTTATCCAAAATAGCCTTGAATTATTTATTTATTTTAATCATTTAACAATTCTAACAACAATTGTAAATCATATATTTACAAAACACTAAATATATATTAGTTATAATAGAAACAAAGAATCGTAATAATAAACAACAACAAACTACAATAGCATATATCAACAACAACCGTAACAGCAAACGGGCCCATAAGGAATAAGTTATATTATTTACAATTTGTTTTTTATTCAGATTATTTCAATCTAACAACATATATTTATAAATTTATAAATAAACGTGTTTACTTCAAGTCAATACATGTTTCCACAATATTGTAACTCTACATTGAATTGCGGATACAACATAATAAAATTCAATGGCTACAAAAATTACTCATCTTTCCGCACTCTCACGTTATACTTGGTAAAAGTGCAAGCTAACATAATATTAATTTGTAGCACAGCTACCGATGGATCTACATTCAAGCGATAATCGGCTCGATAACATTTAAACCATGTCTCGAGTTCTAGCCCCGTGAAAAACTAATCCGCCACAGCTAAATGAGCGGCTCGAATCGGGATCTTGATGTAATTAACCACGTGGTGGGGATACTAAAATCTTTGAAGTAAAGTAACCCATTATGTAATACCAAAGCACAAAAATCTTTGAAGTAAAGTAACCCACTATGTAATACCAAAGCTTGCCTCTTTCACGCCTGCAATTCTCTTTCTTTTGCCCATTTAAAGGAATATATTATACTCTCCATTATTTGAGTCACTCGACTTGAAGCTTTGTTGCTGGCTGCTAGTTGACTACTCACCATTCTCAACTCTTTTATCCTTATCCACTTCCATGTCACTCTCCTTCCTGCTGATCTAAACAATTATCGCTCTGTTCTTCCAATTCTTTTACGTGATCAGATGGAGGTCAGAGTCTTGTTTTGCGCGATTCTCTCTCTCTTTTTAGGTTTTTCAGTTTCATGGGTGGAATCCAAGTATATTGTGTACAATACTTCCCAAGGCATAGTTCCTGGGAAGCTCAATGTTCATTTAGTTGCTCATACCCATGACGATGTTGGTTGGCTAAAGACTGTCGATCAGTACTATGTTGGCTCCAACAATTCAATCCAGGTCATCATCTTCCTATTTTTATTGATATAGGGTATTAATTTTATATGATCGAGTGCGTTTGTGGTTGAATAATGTGCTTGATCGTTTTTAATTTAACTCCACAGGGTGCTTGTGTGCAAAATGTGTTGGATTCTCTCATTCCTGCTCTTTTAGCTGATAAGAATCGCAAATTCATTTATGTCGAGCAGGTATTGTCCTTTTCATTTGGGATATTTTTTTGTTTTGGAGAATTTTTACTTTGTTGCTGATAAAATGGTGGACCAAATAAGTCAATGGTTTTGTCAACTATTTTCAACGATTAGACAATTGATTGTTATAAGCAGTGTTTGAGTTGATGCATGGATTATGAGTATAATCCTGCTTGGCTTGACTACTGGCTGGAGAATTTTGATTTTGTAGTCTGGTAGGTCAAAAGACTAAGGAGTTTTAAGTGAAAAGAAACCACTACAGCAGTAACTGAATAAAAAGTTCCTGTTTAGGATTCAAATAAAACCTGAATCAGATTGCACTAAGGATCATTTTGTTATTGCTGCTTTTAAGTTTTCGGCATTGTGGTCACTATTCACTATTCTCAAGATTGCAACGACTATGTTCAAAGAAATGTGTGGTTTACGTGTCTTGGAAAGGGATTGAAATATAAACTTCTGCTGCCCAGCACTCTATTGAAGTTCCATTTTAGTCTTCTGTGGCTGAAAGACCGTTCAGCATTATCTTATAAGCATTGGTGGTATAGATTACTAACTAATGGTTTCACATCTAATATTCATTCCTTCGAATGTGTAATGTATGTCTTTATGGGTAGCTCTTCCTTGACTATGCAGGCATTTTTCCAAAGATGGTGGAGAAACCAGAGAGAGGCAGTGCAGAATATTGTCAAGCAACTTGTCAGCTCGGGTCAACTGGAATTTATGTAAAACACACTGTACCAAATTCTGGTCTCTATGAAAGAAAATGTTAAAGAAAAAAATCGTATATTTCTTTTTGTTTGCAGTTATACTTCATTAATGCTTATATTTCTTTTTGTTTGCAGTTATACTTCATTAATGCTTTGTGTTCTTAGGATATTTGAATATATTTCTCTGGATAGTTAAGATTTAGGGTTTTTTTTACTCCGTGTTGCAGAAATGGGGGTATGTGTATGCATGATGAGGCAGTAACTCATTATATTGACATGATTGACCAGACAACTCTTGGACACCGATTTATTAAAAGGGATTTTGGAGTGACTCCCAGAATTGGTTGGCAAATAGACCCTTTTGGGCATTCTGCTGTCCAGGCTTACTTGTTGGGAGCTGAAGTACCTTCTTCCATTTTTATTTTCCATCTTTTCTCAAGCTTCTATAGTGAGAAACAGGAATGATGCGATTTCTTTTTGATGTAGGTGGGATTTGACTCTTTTTTCTTTGGCCGGATAGATTACCAAGACAGGGCCAAGCGTAAAAATGAGAAGAGTCTTGAAGTTGTATGGGAAGGTTCTAAGAGTCTGGGTTTATCGGCACAGGTGAATTAAATGAATTGTTTAATCCTAAACAGATGTCTTATGGTATTTTTGTTCTCTGGAGACTGGAACAAATCTTTCATATCTTCCTCAAATTCCCTAATCATTCCAACAGATTTTTGCTGGTGCATTCCCTGAAAACTATGAGCCCCCACCTGGTGGTTTCTACTTTGAAGTCAATGATCCCTCAGGCACTGTTGTTCAAGTAAAACTCAATAATGGGTTAACTTTTACTATTAGTCTCCTGAATAATTATCAAACTGTAATACTGTATTTACGGTTTCTTTTTGTCCATTGAAGGATGACATTAGTTTGTTTGATTACAATGTTCAAGAGCGAGTCAATGATTTTGTTACAGCTGCAATATCTCAGGTAATATTTTTTTTATGGTAATTATAAATGGCGCTAACGGTGTAGTTGTGTATCTTCTGAGTTGCAATGGCTGTCTTAGAAAAGTTGTAGGAGAAATGAATTTTCTTCGAAGTAATAAAACTTGGAAGCAGAATGAATCATTTTTATTCAATTCGGTATGTCAGTTACTTTATTTAGTGGAATAATGTGTAACTACCAAACCTACTGTCCATTAGTTTGGGTTTGCAATAATGTGTAACTACCAAACCTACTGTCCATTAGTTTGGGTTTGCATGATTCATTAGACATGTTTTTTCTATCTAGTATTATGTTTTGTTTTTTTTCATTTATTGTTCTAAACTTCAGTTCTTTTAGTGGGCGGGGTATTTTATTTGGGTGAAATGTATGCAATATTTAGGAGATGAAGATTGCTTTCTTACGTAGTGAAACTGTATACATGTTATAGTGTCAATACCATCAATCCTAGAAAACTATGTTATGATCTCCTTTCAAGGCACTTTCCATCTTAAGCTAACATGGATTAATCCATTCTCAGGCTAATATTACTCGAACAAATCATATAATGTGGACCATGGGAACAGATTTTAAATATCAGTATGCAGAATCATGGTTTCGGCAGATGGATAAGCTGATCCATTATGTTAACTTGGTAAGACTTTAATAAAGACTTCTCAGTTGACTACTAGTCTTTTTCTACATCTGTTTTGATCTATCTTGATTCTCTTGTATGTCCTCAAATCTTAATCATTGATAGCGAGTTGGTTAGATAAATGCTTTTGGAACAATATGATAGAATGCTAGGTTTGAAAGACATATCATGTAAATATAACGGAAACCTTGTTATTCCCATTGCAAAGTCAAGCATAACTGTGTTGGCTCATTGAGAATATCAGTTAGGAGCAATGAAAAGTTTCTGTTCAATATGATTAGCATCAATTTGATATGGATTGTCTTTTTATGTTTGAGTTCTCTTCTTTGATTCTCTTTCCGTTTAAACTATTCAATTTAATTTATAGCCATCGGCTTGCAGTTTGCTGTCCGTGTGAGTTTTGACTTTACACTTTACATTCCTATATCATCTCGTATATCTTTTGAACCCTATGGATTCCTAATGGTGTGGCTTAAATTTACTTTCAAGGATGGACGTGTCAATGCTCTCTATTCTACTCCATCTATATATACTGATGCAAAGCATGCCTCAAAAGAGTCCTGGCCATCAAAGACTGATGATTTTTTCCCGTAAGTTGAATACTTGATGTCATTATGTTCATATTGCAGTTGCTTCCTTGTCGTGAGTCACTTCAAACATTTAAGTTGTATATTCCAGTTATGCTGATCGAGCAAATGCTTACTGGACTGGGTACTTTGCAAGCAGACCAGCCTTGAAACGCTATGTCAGGATGATGAGCGGCTATTATTTGGTAACAATAGATTGATTAATTTATTACTTGGGAGTATTCGATAATGACTTAATGACAATTCCCAGGATGTTGTCTTATATTATTATTGTAAATAAATCAGGCTGCGAGGCAACTAGAATTTTTTAGAGGGAGAAGCAATACAGGGCCCAACACAGACTCGTTGGCTGATGCAATGGCAATTGCACAGCATCATGATGCTGTCACTGGTACTGAAAAGCAACATGTGGCTAATGATTATGCAAAACGATTGTCCATAGGCTATACAGAGGTAAATCTGGCCTGACCACAATTTATGCTGCAAAATTTAGCTAATGATCAGAAACTTGTGTGAATTTTGTTTCAATGCTAGTTGTTAATATTATATCCTATCTTGTGCAGGCCGAAAAAGTAGTGGCTTCTTCTCTTGCTTGCTTGACTGAGTCAACATTGCAAATGGGGTGTCAAAATCCTGCTATTAAATTTCAACAGGCAATCACTTAAAGATCTATTGATTTTTTCTGACTACTTTGCTGTTGGACCTGTTTCTAGACAAAGAAATTCATTCAATTCATTTCTCTTCCGTGAATGATATCATTTGCTTAATATTTTTTCTCATTTACGCTGGAAACAAAATAATACCCCAGTGATATAAATATCATCAGTGATAAATATCATAATGTGATAAACTGATAATTATTTCTATCATAAAGTTGAGCCTATTGAAGAAATTTATGCACTAAAGGATAGTGCAGTAGGTATCCCAATGGGATCTATTATCCACAATGAATTATATAGGATTTAGGCTGGGTTGATGCAGTGGAGAAGTGCTACACATCTATCTAACTGAGTTTGTTCTTTGGAGGTGAGTCTTGAGAAGTAAAAATGCAAAATTTCATAGAGGTGTAGATGTTTGATAAGTGATCAGCCAACTATGGGCGGTCAGAATCAGAAATTATTTCATCATTGAGAAGCTTCGTATGGTGCCTATGGAAGATGAAAAAAAGAGAAGCTTGTTTAAGCCTTAAGGTGGTTTGGACTTGTTTGATCCTAACTTATAAAATGGTCTCATGCATCAAGTAAACAAAATCAAGTATGATGTACCTGGTAGAGAAATTGAAAAACACAAAGAATGATTATAAAGGACCTAGATCTGTTTGATTTTTTTTGAGACTGAATCTTTAACAGGACTGAAGCAAAAGAGTAGCCCACTTATAAGACTCCACTGGTTGGATTAAGTTTTGTTTTTAGTGGTTCTATAGAATTTTGACCTTCTTTCCTGCAGCTTCTTGAAGTTACATTTCCCATAGAAAAAACATTATGATTCCTATTGAATATTGACTTTTACATGTAAACTATCTTGTTTCTAACTTGTTTCTTTTCCATTTTCCAGTGTCCACTTCTGAATATAAGTTACTGCCCTGCATCAGAAACTAACCAGCTTCGTGGGAAAAACTTGGTGAGTAAGAGTAATATAGACCTCTAATTTTCTTTCCTAGTTTGATTAAAAAATGTTTCTTTCCTAGGT
Organism: Euphorbia corollata; assembly: GCA_948277035.1. Classification (NCBI taxonomy): domain Eukaryota; kingdom Viridiplantae; phylum Streptophyta; class Magnoliopsida; order Malpighiales; family Euphorbiaceae; genus Euphorbia; species Euphorbia corollata. The sequence continues at coordinate 8,965 of CAOJBI010215377.1, forward strand.
TGTAAACATAGAATTTTTTTCATACTGAAATATGTTGTCTGTATATCCTCCAAAATGTAGATTGTCGTTGTCTACAATCCTCTCGGATGGAAGAGAAATGACGTAATTCAGATTCCTGTGAGTACTTCCTGTTCTTTCCCTTTTTCCGTTATTTTCAGTTTTATTCAATATTGCATGACTATAGAGATATTACATTTTTGTGAAACACTGGATTACCGGTGCATGTTATCGTTTTTTTTATGTTGGCTTGCAAAAATTTATGTAGGTTGTTGATGATGAAGTTTCTGTTTATGATTCTATGGGAAGAGAGATTGAGTCGCAACTTCTTCCTCTAGCAGATGCATACCTGAGCCTTAGGAATTCCTATGTTCAGGCTTACGTGGGTAGACCACCAAAGGCTACACCTAAGTATCAGCTTGCTTTTGCAGTCGCTGTTCCACCTTTCGGTTTCAGCACTTACAGCATCTCAGGTGCCAAAAGTGCAGGTTAGGTGGAATAACTTTCACATTTTGGAATTGATCATGCCAAGTCGAGCAACATTGAAGCCAATGGGTTCTAGTTATCGACATTTATTATTGCTGTAATTGTTTCACTTTAAATGCAGGTGCTCGATCAGCCAAGTCAGCCATACACACATTTCAAAGAAGTGAGAAATCTACTATAAAAGTTGGCCAGGGGAATTTGAAGCTTACTTTTTCTGCAGATGGAACCAAACACAGTAATTATATTAATAGCAGAAACTCGGTTAGTCTTCTGCTATTTTTGAAGGATTGTTAGTTTTAAGAAAAAGGATCAAATTTGCCTCAAGATTAATGTTCAATTTTACTCTTTCTGTACATACCCAATGTTGTACCATGGTCGAAAACTAGAAACTCTCCAATTACCCTTTCCAACTGAATATGATGAGAATAGCCTAGGAATCAAAATTTACTTGCTATTGCTGAAAAATTTCATAAAAGGATCAATTGAGAAGGGTAAAACTTTTATCGGGCTAGGATTCCTACCATGAGAGCCACATTTGGTCATGTTGTGCTATTCTTAAAACCGAACTTCCCAATACCTAAAGGGGAAAATAGGACCCTTTTTCCTTGATTCTATTAATGTATTTTTGGGCCACTGTTCCAATAAATTTGCTTTACTTACTGGTTCAAAATTGTTTGTGCAACTAATATATGTATGTGTTCCTATAACTTGTGAAGGTAGAGGAATCGGTTGGTCAGTCTTTCAGTTTCTATGCTGCATACAATGGAACTGGAAATGATAAAGACCCTCAGGTATATGTTCTGGACATTAATTCCTCTTTCAATTATTTCTTCTTGGGTAGATGATTTTCCTCATTTTCAGATTATCATTAGAATATCTTCTTTGTCTTATATGTGTATTTTTATCCATTAAGAATGACGGGGCATACATCTTCCGTCCAAATGGCA
>CAOJBI010216889.1:0-12388 GCA_948277035.1 Euphorbia corollata
TGATATATACTTGGTGGCTTACTTATATATATGTTCTCAACAAAATCACCATTTCCTCTCTAACTCTGTCTTCTTCTTCTTCTATTGTTAGTTTCTAATTAAATATAGGCCAAATGCATACGGAGCCCCCCTAAGTTGGCCCAAAACACCCTCCGCCATCTCCAAGTTTCAAACTTGACACTTTGCCCCCTAATGTTGGCAAAACTGATACAGTTTGCCTCCTCAATACCACGTGTCAATTTTTGATTGGTTTGACTTTATCAAAAATTCCCAAATCTTTGAAAAGTCAAACCAATCAGAAACTGACACGTGGCATTGAGGGGGCAAACTGTATCAGTTTTGCCAATATTGGGAGGCAAAGTGTCACAGTTGAAAGTTTGGGGTGGCGGAGGGCGCTTCGTGCCAAGTTAAGGGGGCTCCGTATGCATTTGGCCTTAAATATAATATCATTCACCATGCTCAAACTTGGGACTTTCATCATTTTTCTTTCTATTCTCCCAGCCATTATTTACAGAGTTGCACTTGTGATCCCGAAGAGGAAGAGAGCAAAAAATCTCAAGATCTCAATTTCAAATTTGGTGGCATTGCATTCATCCTTTTAGCAGGAGCTATGGGAGTTGGAATTCCAATTGTCGGTAAAAAATTTCCAGCCTTTCAACCAGAAAATGATGTTTTCTTTCTTATACAAGCATTTACTGCCGGAGTGATTTTATCGGCAGCATTTATTCACGTTTTGCCTGATTCTTTCGATAGTTTGAAATTAACCTGCTTGAGCGAGAATCCCTGGGGGAAATTTCCCTTCACTAGATTAGTTGCTATGGTGGCAGCTATAGGAATGTTAATGGTTGACTCTTTTGCTACATCTCATAATAGCAAGAAGATAAAGAAGGAGTTGAATGAATGAGAAGTAGATGAAGAAAATAAAAAGCTGAGAATGGTCTGGTAAATGCTCATGCTCATAGTCATCGTTTGGTTGAGTCAAATCCTTCTGCTCAGATTCTTCGCCACCGCATAATTGCTTAGGTTAATGAAAACAATAATTCTATTACTCAAACTTTGAATTTAATACCAAAAAACTAAAAATTAGGTATTGGAAATTGGTATAATTGCTCATTCCCTTATAATCGGAATTTCTTTAGAGACTTCTCAAAGTCCAAAGACAATGAAGCCATTGATTACCGCACTTATGTTTTATGAATTTTTCGAAGGAATTAGCCTCGGTGGTTGCATTTCCCAAGTGCTTATTTACTATTGATTTAAGTGATGTTCAAATTTTATTGTTTTGATCATGTGCATGCTAAGATATAGTGACTAATAAGAAGTTAATTAGTGGTTGTTTCATGAAGTCCTCAACAATTGAAGTACTCACTACTTTTAGCCATTCAGGAAAAAAAACAATAATTTTTTTTAATTTTTTATTTAATTTTTTTTATTTTTTATTTTTTATTTTTTAATTTTTTTTATTTTTTTAGGGACTCTATTATTGCCCCGGCTTCCAAAAGCACGGGCTCTAGCTCAGCTGAAAGTGGGTCTAATCCTACCACTTCTAATTGGAAGCCGTTTTCGATCCAGAAAGAAAAAAACTTAATGGTTGCAACTAGGGAGCAAGTTCAGCGTGACTGCAGGAAGCCAGACAAATATTCTCCTTCATGTGTTTATTAGTTGTTCGATTGGTTTATAAGGACTTGTTTGCAATCTTCTTATTTAAACAATCTTAATTTATATATTACTTAATTTGAACATGCATCAGATTTTTCTTTTTCTTGAGGGGCTAAAGTTTCGACATTGATTAATTTATTTTTCATGCATAACATTTATTGCCTAATTTCTGGAACTGAGTTTTCAGTACTTTCTTTGTTGCCAATTTCTGGAACTAAGTTTTGACTTTCTTTGTGCATGCTAAGCCTTATTTTTGCGTATATAAAAGGAAGATTTCATTCTTAATTATTTATTTATCTAATTATCCTTAACAATTTCATTTTAAAATCAGACACCACCCGAACAATATTGTCCGTAAGGCACAAATTGCACTACCTCTTTCGTTTTTTTGCATTCTATAATCATGAAAACCGGATTATTCATCATCTTATTTCTTATTGTCCCGACTATCATAAACTGTGAGTGCATCCTGGTTGCGATCGCGTCCATCCTGGTTGTCAGAGCTGTAGGAGTTGGACTTCCCGTTCTCGGGAAAGTAATTCCATCACTAAAACCCGAGACTAATATTTTCTTCATGGTTAAAGCCTTTGCAGCAGGTGTTATACTCTCGATGAACTTCCTTCATGTATTATCGGATGCTTTTGAGAGTTTGTTGTTGCCTTATCTCGATGAAACATGGGAAAATTTTCCGTTCATTGGATTTGTTGCTATGTTTTCGGTAATCGCAAATTTAATGGTGGATTGTTTTGCAACTTCTTATTATAGCAATAAGAAAAAGAACGAAATTAACAGAGAAGGAGAAGGAAGCAGGGATAGTTCAGAAAGATGTCCATGCTGCTCATGGTCATTCTCATGGTTTGGTTGATTCTAATCCATCCCAGTTTTTTCGCCATCGCGTTGTCGCTCATGTTTTTTTAATCATTTATGTTTTATCTACGTTTAAAACAATAATTTTACTAGTCGAAAATTCAGAATGTCGAACCTTAATTTACAGATTTTGGAGTTGGGGATAGTGGCACATTCGCTAATAATAGGAATATCATTAGGAGCATCTCAAAGTTCTGCCACAATAAAACCATAAATTGTGGCCCTAACTTTTCATCAAATTTTTTTTATGGGATGGGCCTTGGAGGATGTATTTCTCATGTATGTGCGGAATATTATTAAAATATAATAATTGAAGAAAATAGAGTAAAAAGGAAAAATAAATAAATCATAAATTATTAAAAAATAAATAAATCATAAAATATTTAAATTACAATTTTCACATACTTGTTTACTCAAAACAAATATTTGCGCAATTATATATGGGGTATATATCAATTATTATATGTAGTTAAACTCTAATTTAATTTTATAGGCAAAATTCGAAGGAAGAGTAAGATTGATGATGAGATTATTTTTCTCACTAACAACACCACTTTGGATAGCAATTGGAATCGGAATATCCAAAGGGTACAACGAATATAGTCCGGTTGCACTCATTGTTGAAGGAATATTGGATGCAGCTTCAGCTAGATTATCAATTTACATGTCACTTCTTGCTGCTGACTTCATGCATCCAAAAGTACAATCTAGTGGAAAGCTTCAATTTGGAGTGAATTTATTTTTGCTTCTCGGAGCTGGTGCTATGTCTATTTTGGTCAAATGGACTTAATTTTTTCTACGTTCCATTTTTTAATAAACAAAATTATTGTAGCATTCATTAACTGGAATACATATACTATTTTGGAGTTTTTTCTCAGGTTCCGAATAAAATCATGAAAGAAATAAAGTGATACGTGAATTAATTTCTCACTAAGCAGTATGGTTTTGATTTGAGTTTGACTCCAAATATTTAGGTATCCAATGGTATTTTCCAGCCAAAATTTTCTTAAAAAAATTTGTCCAAAAAAAATTCGATCCTCAAACATATGATTAGTTATTATAATGCATTAAGCTATCAAGGATCAAATGGTAAACGACTTGGTATCACATAAGCAAGATTTTATATTCGATGCTTTGTGAAGATATAAAATCTCTATTGAGAAACTCATCCACATTGGGGTAAAGCATCAGTGAACCAAACAACTTATATTGCATTTAACTAGCTTCTTGGTCCATCATACACTATGTTATTCGTAAAAATTAATAATTTTTTAAAACAAATTTAAAATGACAAGTTTGCTGGTAAATCACTTACTAATATATCTTATTTTTATTAGTATTGTAATATGTGTTTACATAAAATAACTAACTATATTTAAGTGTGGTTTTATATATTATTTTTTAGAAAAGTTGGGGTAATTTTGTCAAATTTATTGATTGTGAATTTTGAACCCACAATCACACATTTTCGTATTCTTAATTTTTTTTAAGATGTTGGCCACTGTACTAGAACTTGGTTTTAGATATTATTTATGTTACTGCCATATGGTAAACATCATTTAGGTGTTATTATGTTCAACGATTATTATATCACAAAAAATTTATTATTTGCACGTTAAATTTACATTAAAAAATTCAACGAGAGTAGTATCTATTTACCTTAACAAAAAAATTACTATCAATTTATATAGTTTACCATTAGCTGGGTAAATTTTAGCTCTATTAGGTTAAGAGAATAACTCATAATTACCTTTTATTTCATTCAATCCATTACAGTAATCAATGATGTACACACTAATACACAAAATTATGTATAAGAAAACAGGGCGATCGAAGATGAGTAGGATTGGGCATGAGTTGGATTTCAGACGGGTCATTATGGATCCAGATCCAATTTCATTTGAGATTCTCATAATAGACAATTCAGATCCATAGAATTAGTACCCATATCCATGTATATCGGATTTGCGAATCTCCAAGGTGGATTGAACCTTCATTTGACTTCGGAATCATTTGGAATTCTTTCTTGTTGCCAAAGATTAGATTTTTTGGATGGCTTCTCCTTCATCGGCGATTGCCAACACATTCTTTCCTCTTTTATCGAGGTCACAAATTTGTTTCGAATGATGTTTGTCCTTTTTGCATGGAAGTTGAAACAATGGATCACGTCTTCTTGTTTTGTCTTCGAAATATGAGTATTGGGGAGCACATTTTTGGTTCGCTTGGAATTTTTTTAACTTTACCATCTTCAGTGTACGGTTTCCATCTTCAATGGAAATCGTACTTCAAACCGGGTATTTTTCAAGATTTTGTAACTTCTCTTTTTTTTCTTTATTGAGTGGTCCATGTGGAAGCGTAAAAGCAAGTTCGTATTCAATGGATAATAACCTTTTGATGACCCGTTTGTATCTAGTGTTCATCTCTGTTGGTTTTTATTCAAGTGTAATAGGAAACATGTTTGTTCCTTGGTTTCGGATTTGTTTACTAATCCGTGTATGCTATTAGTTTGTAACTGAATTTTGTTGTTTTCTTCTTGAAGATCACCTTTTATTACATTTGGGGAGGGTGGCTTTTCAACCTCTTTCCCTTGTATCTCTTCAAAAAGAAAAAGAATATATTCCCATATAACCCAGTAGACACTTATATTTTTGGAGTTTGGTACTTGTTGCGTTTGAACATGTTAGGTGTAGATTCGTGCTTTAACTAGTTGTCATTTTTTTAGATTCGTTAGGTGTTGCGTTTGAACTTGTTGCGTTTGAACATGCATACTTACACTTTTTTTACATTACTTTATTTTTCATGCATCAGGTTTCTTTTACTTACGGGGCTAATATTTCAACATTACTTTATTTTTCATGCATAAGGCAAGGAGGGCGGAGGAGTCACGTGCCCTCCCAGCTGCTGGGAACCGAAAACCCCCCCAATCAGTCACTGAATTTACAGATGGGGGGGCATCGGTAACTGTCAGGGGGAGAAGAAGGGAGGGGGAGTGCCCCCCCTCGGGACTCCGGCCTTGCTCCATCACTATGCATAAGGTTTCATTTGTATTGCCTAATTTCCGGGAACTGAGATTTTCAATTTCTTTTTTTGCTAAGCCTTATTTTTCCAGAAAAGGAAGATTGCATTAATATTTATTTATCTCATCATCCTTGACATTTTCATTTTGAAATCAAACACCACTCGAACAATATTGTCCATAAGGCACAAATTGAACTACCTATTTCTTTTTTTTTTTTTTGCATTCTATATATAATTTGAGTCCTTAATCATGAAAATCGAATTATTCATCATCTTGTTTCTTATCGTCCCGATTATCATAAATTGTGAGTGCACATGTGATCCAGGGATGATCAATACCACGAAAAATTGCAGGCGCTCAAGTACAAACTAGTTGCGACCGCGTCCATCCTGGTTGCGGGAGTTGTAGGAGTTGGACTTCTTGTTCTCAGGAAAGTAATTCCATCACTAAAACCCGAGACTGATATTTTCTTCATGGTTAGTATTGTAATATCTGTATACATAATATAACTAACTATATTTAAGTGCGGTTTTAAATATTATTTTTTAGAAAATGTGGGGTAATTTTGTCAAATTTATTGATTGTGAATTTTGAACCCACAATCTCACATTTCGGTATTCTTAGATTTTTTTGAAGATGTTGGCCACCATACTGGAACTTGGTTTTAGATATTATTTATGTTACTACCATATATTAAACATCGTTTAGGTGTTATTATGTTCAACGATTATTATATCATAGAAATTTTATTATTTGCACTTTAATGGATGTCCAACTCTGTCGCACTTGTTCTTCGTAGATGATTTGCTCTTGCTTTCTGAAGCCAGTTTAACACAAGCAAATGCTGTTAAGGAGGTCCTGGATTATTTTTGTGGCTTTTCAGGTGAATGCTTAAGTGCTCACAAGTCGAGTATAATTTTTTCTGAGAATGTTACAATGGATTTAAAGAATGCAATTGAGGTGTGTATTGGGTTCAAAGCAAAAAACAATTGGGGGAAATATCTGGGGGCCAATTTGTTTGGTGGTAGAGCCACGAAATCTAGCTTTGATGAGTTAGTGGATAAAATTAGGACCTAGCTTTATGGTTTTAGCGCTAAGAATCTTTCTTTGGCAGGAAGGGTCACCCTTACCAAATTAGTCATTTGCGCTATACCTTACTATGTGATGCAAACTTCTAAACTACCGGATTATGTGAGTGCTAAAATTGAGACTGTGATTCAAAGTTTCATTTAGGGGTCGGTCAACGGAGGCGGAAGGATACATCTAGTGAATTAGAATGAGTTTTGTAGGCCTCTATACGAAGGGGGGTTAGCAATTCGAAAGCCGAAACTCATGAACTCTTCATTTTTTATGAAGCTGGGGTTTCTCCTCTTAACCGGTAATAGCTTGTGGATTAGTATTTTGTTAGGAAAGTATAAAATTTCGAATTTAAATGATGCCAAGATTAATAAGGGATAGAAGGTTTCAAGATTGTGGAGGGCTGTTGTGGAGCTTAAAGATGAAGTACAAAAGAGAGTGAAATGGGTTGTTAGTGGGGGCAGAAATGTGAATTTTTGGAGGGATTCTTGGCTTGGTGATAACGGCCCGTTAATCAATCTGGCCAATGGTTTTATTCCATACCATATATCTGAAATTAAGAGTTGATGAAATGACTTTTGTGGATGGGAAATGGAATTGGGGTTTGTTTTGTAATAATCTTCCTTCTTCGTGCTTATTACAGATTGCTGTTGTTCTAGTGAACAAAGAGAGTACTGATATGGATCGATGCTTCTGGCAAGCTTCTCCTAATGGTAATTTTTCTGTCAAGTCAGCTTATTTGAGCATTGGTAGTTATGTTGGTTGGGGTGGTGATTCCGGGAGTTGGAAAGGGATTTGGAATTGGAGAGGGCCGCAACGAATCCGCAATTTTTTGTGGCTTTGTATAAAAGGCAAGCTTCTCACTAATTTTGAGAGAAGGATGCGACACTTGATGGACTTTGGGGCTGTGCTAGGTGGAATCTTGCTGAAGAGAGCCTGAATCATGTGCTGTGTTGTTGCCTTTTTGCGAAAACAATTTGGAATTTGCTGATACCTAAGGACGATTCATTATACTTTGAGGGTAATTTTTTGGATTGGATTTGCAGTAATCTATTTAGAAGGAATTGGGAGGGAATTAATAATTGGGATATTTAATTTGGTGTTGCTTGTTGGAATATTTGGAAAAATAGAAATGAATTTGTGTTTGGGAATAATTGCAAGACCCAGTTTCAATTGTGGTGGCAATTATTGGATTTGCTTGGGAATGTATCAAAGCTAATGGAGTAAGGATTAATGGAAATGACCTTGTCGCAACTTGAAATTCATAGGTTGGACACCTCCTCCTGTGAACTGGGTCTTGGTTAATATTGATGGTGCTGTTAAAGGTGTCGAGTTTCGTGCTTCTGCTGGTGGTGTGATAAGAGATTCGCATGAGAGTTGGGTGCTTGGATTTGGGAGAAACATTGGAATTTGCTCGATTTATTAAAGCCGAACTTTGGGGTGTTTGGGAAGGGTTAAAATTGTCTTGGGAGCACGGGTTTCACAATGTTTTGGTTCAAATAGACAACAAGATTGCAGTTGAGGTAATTTTTAAAGATATTTGTTTGGTTAATGAGTATTACGGAATACTTATGGGGATTAAGCAGTTACTTGCTCGGAATTGGGTAGTGGAAATTCATCATGTGTATAGAGAGGGTAATCAATGCGCAGCTTTTATGGCGAATTATGCAGCTGGTCTTCCGTTGGGAAGGCATATTTTTCATGATCCCATTCCGGGTATTATTCAAATTAAGTTAGATGATTTAGCGGGTGTTAGCTTACCCTGCATGGTTCTCGTTTAGCCTCTTGGCTCCTCCTCTACTTATAAAAAAAAATATATTAAAAAAATTCAATGAGAGTAGTATTTATTTATCTTAACAAAAATTACTATTTATTTATATAGTTTACTATTATTAGCTGGGTAAATTATAGCTCTATTAGGTTAAAGAGAATAACTCGTAATTACCTTTTATTTCATTCAATCCATTACAGATGTACACACTAATACACAAAATTATGTATAAGAAAACAGGGCGACCGAAGAGGAGTAGGATTGGGCACGAGTTGGATTTGAGACGGGTCATTATGGATCCAGATCCAATTTCATTTGAAATTCACGTAACAGACAATTCAAACCATAGAATTAGTACCCATATCCATGTATATCGGATTTGCGAATCTAGATTAAAAAGCGGTTCAAAACATATCTACAAAAATAGTGACAAATAATAAACTTACGAAGTAAGCAACTACAAAATAAACCAGTTAACATATATTTTTCCTTTGCCAAACATATTACTACATACTAGAACCTGATATGTGGCGTTTAACGAAAATTATACAATTTTATCAAGTTTAATGAGGTAACTGAAATAAATGGAAGTTTGAAATTTTCAGATGATATCTAGCAAAAATTGCCAAGTTAATAATGTTTATAATTGTCTGTGAGCATTTCACATTGAAAAAAACATCAAAAAAGTTTAAGTCAATGGATAAATCTATGAACAAAGAGATAAAAAAAATTACGGTCTAAGTTTCTAGTTTCTCCAAAATAAACAAGTTTATATTAATAGATTTTTTTTTTTTTTGTGAAATAAAACCCATAAAGTTTACTAATATAGAATTTATGCGGGAATATTATATACAATTATTACTATCAATTATTAATACATATTATAAAAATAACCAAATTTGTAATATATGTTGATTAAATTAACACTTTATTACATGTGAATGTGTCTTGATAAATTATGTTATAGTCATATAATTAAATATTACTTAATATTTTCTTGTAATTAACATGAATACTTATATTATTAACATATTATAATACTATGAAATGTTTATTTTTCAATTTAAAAAAACATGATTAACTTAATTTATACTTTAATAATGATAAACTTCATATTTTACCATAAAGTATAATATTAATTAATCAAAAATTACAAATTATATATTATGAATAAATAAAAGTTTTTATAAAACTCATAACATATACTTATTTTTATTTTTAGAAAGGATGTGAGTATTTAACTAACAATTTACATTATTTACAACAATTTCATAAAATACCCAAATGGGTAGTTAATTGACTTAATTTTTAGTATGTAACAATAATATTAATTTTCTACCCAAATATTCCTACAATATCCAATTGATCAAGAGTAAATATTGTACCTTCAGTTTGAGTAACATTGCTTGTTGAAGTATAAGCAATATCTAAAGCTTGAACACTGTTATAGGCACTAGACATGCCTCCTCTATTCTGAGTTTGCAATATGATTTTTTATAAAACCATAATCCAATAAACCTTGATCATGTAAATCTTGTCCACAAACATTCTCTTGATCTACAGCTACTGCATTTATCCTACTAAATCTTGATTTGAAATTACGGGGATACTCATCTTTCTTCCAACAATTCACAAACAAGTGATTTCCTTTACAATAAGAACAAAGACCTTTCTTTTCTCCATTTTGAAAACCATTTTGCCTTCTGAAATTATTAAACTAACCATAACTCTTGTTATTATTACCATAATTGTTCTCATAACTGTTGCCATATTGACCTTCTTTCTTGACAAAACAAGCAACTACCTGTCCAGCTCCAACATCTAACTCCATAATGTGAAATTCCCTTTCATATTGTAAGAGCAGTGAAAAAACCTTGTTCATTGAAGGCAGGGGATTAGTGGCCATAATTTGTGCTTTTAAACTAAAAAAAAGAACCATTAAGCCCTTTGAGAAAACAAATTACCAAATTCACTTCTTGCTTTTTTGTTATTGCAGCACTTATATTGCAGAAACAACCATCACACACACATACAAATATAGGATATAAAATAACAAATTCATCCCACAACATTTGAATCGCAGCAAAATACTCTATAATAGAAAGATTACCCTAAGAAATATTAATGATTTTGTAAAATCTGAAGCTTTCTTATTGAATTATCATTTCGAATCAAGGTTACAAGATTACCCAGCCTATCTTATATACAAACATTACAACCGACTAAAAACAGAAATGAGATGATGTGGCATAACAGAATGGTTTCTATGTTGATGAGCTGTCAATAGAAGCTATACTCTAACTATACTCAGTATGAGTAATATTAGTTTACAGATTTAACCTTGCAAGTCTACAATTCTATATACATATGCTTGTGTGAATCTTTCCTTCAGGTTTTTCCAAAGATCTTGTGCCGAATCAAAAGTGACAGAGGTTTGCATAATTGACGGACTCATTGAAAGAATTAACCAAGACAACGCCGTGTTGTTGCACATGTGCCAGGAATTGAACATCGCATCAGCTTGATTGGGTTTATCTATCAAACCATCGAAAAATTCCAGTTTGTTTTTAGACATTAATGTCATCGTCATACCCTGAGCCCAAGAATGATAATTTACTCGATCTAACAAAGGGGAAACCAGCACCATGATGGATTCTCTTCAAGATGGAGATAAAACAGGCTATTTTCATAAACATTTGCCTGATTTCTTGCCATTTCTCAGAATTGAAACAAGAACAACGAGACAAGGAATAAAATTGAGCGAAATTAGCGATTAAATGTTTGATACCATATTATTATATCAAAGATCATTACTAGTGAGAGAGAGAGAGAATTGATTATTTTTTAAAAAAAATTTGCATCATTTGGGCTTACAATAATAATAAAGGAAAATCCCCACCCCACCCGAATGTGGACTTGAACCTGTGACCTCTAAGATCACAGCTTCATGTCTTAACCAATTAGGGTACACAGAGAGAATTGATTATTAATTCAGAGATAATTACAATACGAAAGTAATGATGAAGAAGAAATTTAGTGTCTCTTATACAACACCTATTTCCCTAACTGAGTTAGTTGATTAATTTGCTAGAAAGTCCCTAAGTTAATTCCATTCATACATTTAACACTAAATTGTAATTACATTAAATATAATTTAATACTCCCTAAAGAAATTCTGGTTGCATAGGAATGGGCAACTATACCACTTTCCAGTACCTAAATATTCAGATTTTTAGTATTAAATTTAAAGTTTGAGATATAGAATTATTGCTTTCATTGTGGAAGTGAAAAAAATAAAAAATAACATGAGCATAATTGCTCAAGTTATTTTTTATTTTTATTTTATTTTTTCTCCCTTAAAAAAATAAAAATGCAGTGGCCAAGAATCTGACCAAAAGGATTTGACTGATGGCTATGAGAGCGTACCATTCTTAACTTTTTCTTCTTCTCCTTCATTCAGTTCCTTCTTTGTCATCTTGCTATAATGCATGAGATGTAGCAAAAGAGTCAATCATTAATAAGAACTTCATTTGCATCAACCAAAGTTTTTGCTTCAATTTAACATTCCACCTTCATGGTCTAATGATTTCACTGATATCCTTAGGAATTGACTGCCTTCTATTTCTATTAGGAAGGATATAAAGAGTGTTCAACAAACCCGAAGTTGAAATGGTAGGAAGTTCAATTCCCATCCTGAAAAACAACAAACGAATATTCAGGTCCTTAATTATTCAATGAATTTGTTACCATGATAACATATTTAACAATAGTCTACTCGGAGATGTACAATATGGAATTCACTTGTACACCGACACAATTGTAACATTATAATACTCAATAGGTGGATTTCACTTGCAATTATTAGTTGCAGATTTGCAAGTAAACTTTCCCTTGCAAAATAGCTTCTTGTAGATCCGAACGTATAAAATTCTTAGCAAATTAATGGATAAATTTCAAAAAAGGGACATGTGGTTTGGGTCTTTTTCAAAACGGGT
>CAOJBI010216917.1:0-14603 GCA_948277035.1 Euphorbia corollata
ACAGAAACCATGGCATATTTACCAAAGAAATGCAATACATTCTTTTCTTTCCCATGACTGATAGTCAAGAAGACTTTGAATTGTGAAATAAGCACAATGTCCCATAGATGTCACAAGTTTCAACAATTTACAATAAACCAAAGCAAGAGAAAATAAATTAAATTTAACTCTATCTGTACCTAAAGTACAGTCAGGTGTTAGCACGGCCTTTGTGGACAGCAAATCAGAGGGAAATTTAGAATCAGTAGGCACTGGAGTTACGATAGATGTTGAGAACCTTCGACAAGTGAAGGAATCCACTACCCCCTACATTACAGCAGATGGATGTGATATGAAATCGCCAATGAGAAAGCATAAAGGATGGTTAAACATTATTAGAAAAAGAAAAGTAGCAGAGAAGATAAAGAATGGAGGGGGAGAACCTTCATCAAGCCAGAAGATTCAGTGGAAAATAAGGAATCCCGAGATACATGCCCACATACATCTGAAAGAGTAAGTGTAAACATATATAAACGAAGGTCGAAAATTTTTCCAAGCTACCAAAGAAACAGAAACTGATGAAAGCGAGAAAAACAGTCGCTTTACCTTGAGAAGGTCGAAATGATTGATTAGCGAAACAGGGAGAACAGCAACGACCACTGTTTAAGGACCCAACAGAACGTAAAAGCCTCCGTGAGACTGCTATTGCCATATCTCCACTAGGCCAAAAACGACAGCCTCTACCGATCACTCACCTGTACATCAACAATCCGGCGAATCTAGAGCAGATAACACGGGCGCTAACAGTAGAAGAAATTGAAGATTTGATGAACAGCGTGAAGAGCGTCTGAGAGCTAGTTCAAGGGAAAGAAAAAGGCAAAACCCAAATGGCGTTTAGTAGAGGTTTTTGATCTAGGGCTTCTCATAGTCAAGCCCGGTTAAAATATGACCCAGCCCATATATAAATTGTTCCTCTCTATTTTTCTAACACAGCAAATCAGAGATTTGAAACAATCAACAACCTATCATCAAAATTTAAAAAAAAAAAATTACAAATCAGTCATTGACTAACGATTAATAATAATATATAGATTACAGAAAACTTCCGCACAGAATGAAAAGATTACATAGGAGGAAATACACCTGACTGGCGAAGAAGGCCTAAAAATAGCATCTGGCGAGGTTAACCAGCGGTTGCCTCTTCCATACCAACGGACTTTTTGAACTTTTAGAATTTTTATTTTTTAAAAAAAAATAACCACATTAAATGAAATCTGATTGGAAATAAGATGGCTCATTTACTGAAAAGAGCGGGCTGGACTTTTTGGATGAACAATAAGCTTTCAACCAGTAAATGGAAATGGCAGTAACAATTTCTGATTTCTGAATCTCAAGCAAGCAAACAGGACAACTTTATCCACTTGTTAAACACATGCACTCTTTACATCTGGGAAATCGGTAAACGCTCCTGGCTACAGGCCTTCTAAAAACATGTTTAGTTTGCCTAACTGCCTTCCTAACTCTTTGTTCAAAAATTTTCCATTCAATGGTGGAGTTTTTGGTGTAGATAGCAGCAAGCCTGCGCTTGTTGGGCCTTATAGTTGGCATATTCCCACCGCCATAATAAGTTCGGTATCCAGCCACCAAAGACGACAGCTGACTCCCAGAGTCTGTCATAGCAAATGCATCAGCCGCAGTGCAGGCTATGAAGTCAAGCGCCGCTTGCTGCAACACAAAAAAAATCAGCTAACCAATGCATTTTGAAACAAACTTTCACTGTCTGAGAGCATTGTCCATACATAATTCAGATAGTTCTGACCTGTGATGAAAAGTTTGAGAATGGTTCAAGTTCAGTAGCTGAAAGAAGTTTCTCTTTTGTAACTAAATTAGGATACAAACTGGTTAAAGCAGCCAGTCTGGGTCCCCCTCCATATATATTTGCACCAGCAACATATATGTGAGTCCCTCTTCTGAAACCAAGTGCAGCAAGCATAAGAACAGCTTCTTCCGGTGTTAATGGGCATAGCCCTTCTGATCTTAACTCCACAGCCGAAGGAAGCCTGCAAAAGTAACACAGATTTCTGAAAACATAAACCAAAGCAACTCATTCAAAAATTTCTGCATGCAAGTGAACATGGTTTGGAAGACGAATTTCAATTGCTATCAAAAAGACCTACAAAAATATGAAGAACATACTTTTTTGTCTTTGTAAGAAGTGCCAATGCGGGAAAATGAATTTCACGATACACTTCCAGCTCCTTTCTCTCTGCTTCTCCCCCTCCATACTCACACATTGAATGAGCTACCATATCAATTTCAAACCTCAGATGAAGAGCAAGATATTTCGATGCTTTCTTGGAATGGGCACTGTTTTCTTTCTTACTAGGTTCTGCATAAGGGCCAACAAGAAAACTATCCAATGGTCCAGGACCTTTACGTAACCTTTGGAGGATCAATGCACCAGTTTGTTGTATTTTGGGAACAAACTGAAGTGCATGAAAGTTACACCTGCATCGAAGTCTCTAGATGAAGACTCGTATCAGAAAAAAGTAAGGATGTAAAGTGTTAGGACCAATACAAGTGCGCGAGCACACACACACACATACATATACCTGCAACTGAAAAGGTATCGGATCAAATGCCAATCGGTTACCGAATCCAATGAAGTGGACCACTCTATTTTTCAGTATTATAGGGAGAATATTTTTCAGATAAAAACTTGGCTTCGACTCTTTTCTAATATCTTCATCCGTCACCTACTCAACATTTGAAATATAAATATTACAGATTTTAGTTGAACAAAAACCATTTCTACAAAGAAATTCCATTTATGACAATGAAACTTACAACGCTACCAATTGTCTCCAAGTCTAGTGACCGTAGCTCCTCCGGAAGTTCCTTCACTAGCCGAATATCAGGTGTCAGGTAATTTATAAAATGCTCCTCCTGATAGATATCGCTGAATTGACTATGAAATATAGCATTTTCACAAAATTAAATTACTTTTCCATCTACATCATAAAAAAATCTGTAAAAGCCAACAGTTTTTTCAAGTAAATCATAAGAAATTACAGGAGAGGTTCCAGGAGTCAAGGGAGGGGGTGATGTCTGTTTATTGCATCATTTGAAAGCAAATGAAACATTCTTATCCATGGAAAAAAAATACCCTATTCATTCGACCAATAGCAAATTCCAGAAAAAGATAGTAAATTTGACTTTTAAAGCGAATATCAAGGTAGTCACATACACATGACACAGCGAATATCAAGGTGGTTACATACTCAGACTACAATTATGTTTATAATATAAGAATTCATAGCATTCCTCGGGGAAAAAAAAGGAAAACTATGTAATGCGAGAAGAAGAAGAAGAATGAATGTAAGAAATACAAGAGAGGTAATGATGTACCTCACATCTCTCCAAACACTACTGTACATAAATTTAGGAATAACAAGAGTTGAATTCAGTAGCCGTGCAAGAACCACAGCATTGCACACCTGTTTAGAGCAAAAGAGTAAATGGTTCTGACTGAATGACAATCTTAAAAAAGTGTATATTTAACCTTTCAGACAAAAAGAAATAATGAAGAATATCAATATCGGGCTAAATAAAAGAACAAATGAAAGCTACAATTGGTAGCCGGCATTACTTACAGCAACTCTCTGCTGGTTTATCCCACCATTTGCAGTGATTAAAATGTAACCATTACTTCCCCCTATCAGATCAACGAAAAAATATCACATAAGATTCATTTTCTACCTATTGTTTGTTGCGACATATTTTCATGTCTACCCAGAAACCTATAAATGCAATCCCAGTTACTTGTTCACTAACACTCTATGTAAAGACTGTAGGAAAAGGAAAAAGAGAGACAGAGGTAGTCACCACTAGGCTTCCATTCACGTTTATCAGCACAAGGAATCCAAGCTGAGGCTTGAACAAATGGTTCCTGCCACAGGTCTTTCGGCTCACGTTTATTCTGTCGCATTGTGTGATAATGCAAAAGCAAATAATTAAGGATCCAAGGAAGGATCGAGTCTAAACATAATTTCACATACAGAATATGTTACTAAAATACCTCAGCTAGGGCATGGGTAGCCAAAGCTAACATCCTTCCATAAGTACCTTTATGTTGTTTTTTTCCTTTGCCTACCTTTTTCCACTCCTGCAGCAGACATACAAATAACATATAGATGGGATCGAAGGACGTAACAAGCAGGCATCGCAAATGGCAATTAACACAAGAAACAAAACAATATATATCACAATGCATATATCATTTTTGCAAATGTATAAAGGTTGGGTTTTTAACTGCTATAATATGCATCTCCATTTACTTGGATATATAAAAATTAGCCAATAGAAAAGGAACAATTGAGAAGCTTTAAGGTTACATAGTACTTTGGCACAATGGTCTGTAAAACAAGAAATTCAGGAATAAAAGCAAAATTATCATATCCTGGATTGCAGTTAATGCCCCTGGCTCTAATTGGGGAAAATCAATACGAATAAAATGAGCTACACATGGATGCATACCTTAACGGGAACGGAAGTGGAGAATGATGAATTCGGAGATGAGTAATTTTGGAGGCCATTAATCCGATGACGTTGAAGGCGCAAAAGCATGAAGGAATTGACCAACAAGTACAAAACTAACAATCCAGCGACAGCTATAAGTCCCTTCACCCTACTCTTTTGAAACCATGTATTTCCTCCTTTTCTTTTCAATGATCTGTTGTTCACTTGCCTCTGCTTCTGATCCAAAAATGTTAACCTCCGACTACGAGGTGAATGAACAGGCGAGGACTGGCGGCTCGCAGCAGGTAAGGCGGAAGCCGACCCAGCTATCTCAAATCGATCAGGAACCATGAAATCAGTAGATGAGTTTATTTTGGTTTGAAGAAGCACTAGGATGTTTTGGAGTTGGGAATAGTAGAGCTGAAGTAAAGTTTGCTCCTTTGCTTAACCTGAGTTTTGTCTGAAATCTGAACTCAAGTTCTATTCTTTTTATATAAATTTTGGGCAAACTTATAAAGGACCCACGAGATCTTAACACTAGGTAGTTCAAAAACGAACAGAAATCTGAATTCAAGGTCTTTGGTTTTCTCTTTCTTTCAATTGCAAACCAAATAAAACAGCAATAGACAGAGCTAATAAAAGTAAGGGGGTGTTTTTAAAATTTGTCATTTATTCTTAAAATATACTTATAATAAGATTTTAAGATAAAAATTAGACAGTAAAGTGTTTCTGATTCTTTTTTATCTTAAAAGTTAAAAATAAGACATAAATTAAAAGTAAGTAATACCTACTTCTCAAAAAAATATCTTTTAAATTAAAACTATCTTATAAGTTGAAAATGAGAAGTTTTGAGAAACACTCCTTAAAATAAATAAGGTTTTCTGCTCAAGACCTAGTCAAGAAGCGAATATTCTAACTCACAATGACTCATAATATGGCCAATTCAGTTATTTTGGATGAGGTAACAGAGTTTGGTTTTCTAACTCACCACATTGTGTTGCCGATCTTCTTCCTTTTTTAATATAAAAAAAATTACCTCATTTGCCTTATATTATTAAATGACAAGAAAAATCTCTAACCCATACCGGATGTGATTCAAACCTGAAACCTTTAGAGTCCACAGCTTTCGTCTTAACCACTAGATCAATACCCCAATCACACCCATCTTCTTCATTAACATAATCCATTTTTCTTCAAAAAAAAATTATTTCATTACAAATTTATAAGGGAAAACTTCAAAAAATTACCATGTGATTTTGGTCGTTATTAAAAGGGGACTTGTGATTTTATAGGTCTCAAGAAAGGACCTGAAATATTAAATTGTTAGCAAAACAAAGATATTTCCTTTAACACTTTTAAAAATGGTGACATGACAAGGACAATTTAGAAAAAATCTCATTTGTTCGTCTTCCTCGATTCACAGACTCCAAAATCAAGAACACCGTAGGTGAGGTCACCAACATAAAGACTATGGTCATAGGATCTCTGGCTTTCAACTTCCTTTGGATCAACCTTTCTAAGGTTCTATTCTTTTCAACTTATTTTATGTTCAGTTCAGTTCAGTTCAGTCTAGTCCAGTTCAGTTCAGTCCAATTCAGTCCAGTTCAGTTTAGTTTCAGTTTTCAATTTCAGTATTAATTAGTATTATTAATAATATTAATTATAATAATTAATAACATTAATTATTAATATTTAATATTAATTATTTTTATGAATTATTTTTTACTTATAACTAAAAAAATTAAAGTAAATAATCACTACTACTAATTTTAATGAATTATTATTATTAATAATTAATATGAATAATATTATTAATAATATTAGTTATTAATATTAAATATTAATAATTAATAATATTAATTATAATAATTAATAATATTAATTATTAATATTTAATATTAATTATTTTTTATGAATTATTTTATACTTATAACTTAAAAAAATTAAAGTAAATATTCACTACTACTAATTTTGATAAATTAATATTATTAATAATTAATATTAATAATATTATTAATAATATTAGTTATTAATAATATTAATGATTATTAATTAATATTATTAATAATATTAATTATTAATATTATTAATAAAACATACTAATTAATAATTTAATATTCAGTTTCAGTCTTTTCAGTTCAGTTCAGTTCAGATTCATTCAGTTTAGTTCAGTTCAGCCCACCTATTTATCAGTCCAAAAGAACAGAGCCTAAATCACTTTATTCAGTGCTGCTACAAGAATCCTGCTTCAAAACACTTGTGCGATCCTGCATAATACCACCAAAACGATCTCGCTCATTAGCACAAGTTTCATCCTTTGACAATTTTTTGTCCTTCAATCTTCTGTGGCAAAACCGGCTAGATATTTGCTTTTCTGTCAATCCAATCTCTTGCACAAGTTCGGCTTTCATTTGCTCATTAATTGTGCAAAAAAATCAAGAACACCAAACACCCATGAAAGGAGCTTGCTCATAACCCATTGCAAGACTTCAAACCAAAAAAACTGGCCATTCTAATCAGTTTATAATCATAATTTCAATTTCCCAAATGAACCCAAATTCACGAAATTCCATTCTAATCAGTTTATAATCGCCATTAATGGAATCATACTGAATCCATAAAGCACAAACCCAATTTTCAAAGAATTATAAGGTGGTTTAACATCTGAAACCGGAACCTTTTAGTACTCCCTCGTCGATGGATTGTATGATGCGAGATCTCGTTCCGAGTTCCTCAAACCCAACAAGCCGTTTATTGAACCTACGGCTTAAGTCCTGCCGATGGTATGTAAAAGTTAGCTGAAACTCTCAACCGTGGCAACAGGAAGGGAATCGAAAATTAGAGAGTGAAAATTCCAATCCTTAAAAGAAGAATATTGAGATTAGATCTGGTGTTCAAGGAATGAGCAAGATGAAGACTGATAAAATCAGAGCTTTCCATAATCGAGCAAATAAGCTTAGAGAGGGAATGAAAACAAATCAAAGCATGATATTGGAGATTACACCGCGAGAAATTTAAGCCTCTTGTGTGTTATATCAAAGTGGTTGGGTGGCGAGAAAATGAAAAAAATAGTCATGAAAATTGAGTTTTTCAAAAATGACCCTCGTCATGTCATCGTAATTGGTTGTACGATGAAAAAATCCTTGTTTTGCTAACGATTTGAAATTTCAGGTCTTTTTTACAACCTATAAATTCACAAATCCCGTTTTAAAAACGGCCTAAATTACATGATACTTCTTTTTTTCGAGTTTACCCAATTTTTAATTATACATGGATCGTACTTCTTTGTGCAATTCAATTGCCACAATTTTTACGTGGATGCATAACAAAACTCCAAGTTTTATGGATACTTGTCTTTCCTAGTACTGGTCAATTACTAGGAAATATTATTAGATTCATTAATATTGTTAAACCTTGGACCAACTTAAAAAAAACTGGCCCAACATCCATCAGTTTTGTATCATAATCATGTTTCAAGCTTAATCCAACGTTGGTCAAAGTAACATCTTTCCAATGTGTATTTGTGCCAATTTATTTATTTCACAGGGTGAATCCTTATACAACTTTATAGAAACGTTTAACTAGCTAGAGTAAACTCCTTTCAAAAAAAAAAAAAAAAATCTTATTTCGCTGTAGTAAATCTTACATCGAATGATACCTAAGTAATAAAATACCTCGATACCATACATCAGGATAACTTAAGCTGTATAGAAAGCTCACAATGACGAGAACATAATTACAAAATTTCCTTCCCTTCCTCTTAGTCTCTGCACACTTGAGTCTTTCAATGATCATTTGCTAAGTTTGTATATTGAGTTGCATGCTCTACCTCCTCCGACTCAAGGAGGTTTAGGGTAATCAAAATGATACGTCGAATGCCTCGTGGTCAGGAGTCTTTTGAGTAAATCCAAATTCGTCGTTGGAGCGCCTTTTGATGACGCTTGCCCTTTGCACTAACCTCACCAATGCTTGCACCACTTCAGACATAGGCGGCCGAAATTCGGGTTCCGGCTATAAATCAAAATATTTGTAAGTTTCTCATTCTCAAAAACGCAATTATCACAAAAAATTACCTGAACACACAGAGCAATTATGTCTGCGAAGCGGGAAAGAGATTTAGCAGGGTACATCCCGTTCAAGGCAGGATCCACCATTTTTGCCAATGCATCGATGTCATGCAGCTGAGGAGTAGCCCATCTCACCAGTGACTGCTCTGATCTCGATCTTGTACTATTCCACATAAAAAGGATAAAGGATACAATAAGTAAGCAAGCAATTGCAAATAAGAAAGTTTTTTAACGACTCCTGAACCAAAGCATGGCAGATGATTGAAGGTTACCTGTCTAATGGCTTCCTACCGGTCAACAACTCCAACATCACCACACCAAAGCTGTACACATCACTTTTCACGGTATATACTCCTGACAACGTGAATTCTGGAGCACTATAACCAAATGAGCCTACCATCTGCGTTGAAACCTGCAATTTACGAACAATGTTGTAAGCAATAGAAGCAATGTATCACGAAAATACTACTACCAAATATACAAATTTCATCTCCTTTTGTTTTACCTGCCTCTCTGTGTTTGGTGTGAGAGCAGCTAAACCGCAATCTGACAAGTGAGGATTGAGTTCTTCATCAAGTAAAATATTTGCTGACTTGAAATTTCTATGCACAACCGAAGGCAAGCAGACTTCATGCAAGTACCTGATACATGAGCAACAGTTTAAAAACAAGAAAGGGGTGTGCTTATTTGTGCAAGAGAGAGAGATATCTATGATGTCGACATACTCCAGAGCACGAGCAGTGCCAAGTGCAACCCTAACACGAGCATTCCAAGACAAGGTCTTGCTTCCATCATCAGAAAAGTGTAGCATATCTTGCAGACTACCATTTCCAACATATTCATATACCAAAAGGCGCTGCCCATGCTCTGTGCAGTATCCAGCTAATGAAATTATGTTAGGATGCCTCAACCGAGACATGTTTGAAACTGCTTCAACAAAATTATCTTCCTCCTGAAGTGAAAGAGCTGCATTGTCGATCTTCTTGATGGCCATTATCTACATCAATACCCCAAAAATTGGTTACTTCTTAATAGCAACAAAATCCGGAATGCTTTGAAAGCAAGAGGAAGAGGTTTTAAATCCAAAAGCAAAAGATTGCCTCAGAAAGTTCTGCTGTGGGTTATATAAATTATGAGAAAGTTGCTCATTTAGCACTTCAAAGAATCTAATCAACTGAAGATATTCACTCAGTTACGCCTTAGAAGGTATAGTAAGAGAAGCACTAAAAAACTAGAATGAGCCAGAAGAGCAAATAACACACGTGTGCAATTGTCATGATGGTACCTTTCCATTAGGAAACTCTCCCTTATAAACACGACCAAGTGAGCCTTCACCTACTAAACACTCTTGACTAAAGCTATTTGTTGCTACTTGCAGAGTAGCAACGGTATATGATGTAGCAGTGATTGGTGACTTTATTCTCTTAACAGATCCAGAATTCCCTTGTAGCCTGTCAGTCACTGATTTTTCAGCAGGCGGGGGTTTCAAATCTGTCACAGCAGCAAAACTTTTCACTCTTGGCTCTTGCACTGCTGTATTTACTGCACATATAAAGCAGGATGTTAGCACCTGAATGAATTCAGTTATAACAACAGAATTTCAAGTATATTAATGCAAACTTGGCACTATGATTAATACTTCATGTACTTTACATTACCAGATTGGAAATGTATAAAATTGTTGATACCGCTATCACGGATATAACAATCACAAAGTATCCAATCCCAAGTTGGCACCAACACGACTTCATATTAGTAAATTTTCAAAGGAAATGACAAAGAAGTGCATGATTCAAAGAGGCAACAAAAGAAACTTACTATCATTTGTAGCAGCAGGCCGACTTCCATTTGAAGCTAAGGTACCGACATCTTTCCTTTTATTCTTTCTAATGCAAACAACAATAAAGAGAATAGCAATCAAAAGCAGAAGCGTTGAGCCGAGGACTATGCCTACAACAGCCCCCACAGACAACTCCTTATCTGACTGGCCATCAGAAGATGGGGGTGCATTATGTGCACCTGATCCTGGATGTCTATGATTTCTACCAGGTGGTGGCGGAGTATATGGTGGTGGAGGGGGAGCTGGACCATTGTCAAATGAGTTACCATTGTATCTGTTTCAGTTTTCAAACAAACAAGTGAGATGGTATGTATGCCCAAGTGGATAATCGAAATGAGAGAAAAAAGACTCACATAAAATTTGGAAGTGAAATGAGCTCTTGAGGTATCCATCCACTAAAATTGTTGTTTGCAACATTTCTGTTGATTTGACAAGCTGACATAAGAAAAAGTTGATAGAGTATACACGGGAGCATGAATTGTTGAAGGAACTTACAAAGTAGCCAAAGGCAAATTCAAAAGAACATCCAGTGAACCAGTCAGTTCATTGTTCTGAACATAGCTGCAACAGAATAAAATACCACAAAAACTTCATATCAAATTGCATTAATATTCGCTATATACTAATGTTATCTTAAGTTTAGTTTTTTAGTTCCAGTATAAATGGTAACTCACAGCGAGGTCAGATTGGACAAAGAACCAAAGGAGCTGGGAAGATCTCCACTAATGTTGTTGAAAGAAAGATCCCTGCACCCACAAGCAAGGTAACATACAACAATAACCCATGTCACTAACTCTTCTTAAAATGGGCCTGAAAAAGATGCATATGTACTAAAGTCCCCCATACATTGTCTATTGCAGAAGGATCCATTTGAGATTATGTATAGCTCAAATGCCACCCAAAATTATCCTAAAGAATATTTCTATTGTACTCTTAAGCAACCTCAACAATCAATCATACAAAATAAGACCAACTGATTTATTCCCAGAACCCATGTGCTTGTTATCGTTGTTATCTGCTGTCCACTCATTATGTATATCTAATACACAACTTCTGTGCTTCCATATGCTTGAGAATACTTTTGCAACTGGATTTCTGACAGGCAAAAGGATTACACAAGGAGCCAAGGTACAAAATAGATGAGAAATTCTAGTTGAAGATGTCTATAGATCCTAGGTCACAGATATAAAGTATCACATAAAAATTGGGTTGAAGAGTTTCACAAAATTTGGACAGCAAAATAGTCCCTTTAAAATACCAGTTACTATCAAAGATTCAAAATAATGAAAGATGTTTTGGATAAAGATATCTTACAGGGTTGCGAGATGAGTAAGGTTTGAAAAAACTTCTCCAACTGATTGGGAAACTGAATTATGACTCATATTCCTAAAAAGAACTGTTAGACTCAAGAATGACATAGTAATAAACAAGATTTGATAACAGAAGGCACTCACAAGTAAGTGAGAGAAACCATGGTAGAGAGGGAATAAGGAAGATTCCCAGTGAAGTTATTCCTTGCAAGATTTCTGCATCATGTGATGTGACAATAAATCACCAGAGTTAAACAACAACAAAAATAGTACACCAAAAGAATGATAAGGAAGAACATGACATTGACAGGACATTACAGGCTAGTAATATTAGGCGGTAATTGATACGGGAGTGTATCGTGAATGTTGTTGTCACTCAGATCACTGGAAAGGGAAAAGAAAAACGAATAAGCACCTTCACCAACCAAGAAGAATTAATGAAGTTCACATTATGATTTAGGGTGTTTTTGGAAACACCGATTATGAGAGAATTCAATTCATTCCATTTCATTTTCTATACAAAATTTCTAAACTTTGTATAGAAAATGAAATGAAATGAATTGAATTCTCTCAATAAGAGGGGTTCCAAACACACCCTTAGGAATTAAAAAAAAAAAAAGATCGCCTCACAATGTTCTCAATGACATTAAGTTGGAAAGCATGTATCCCATGGTACCAGTGATCCCTAATCCAGAAATCTGACTGTTAAGAGCAGAGCAAACCCATCACACAAAACAGACAAATAGAATAAACAGGCATAAAGGAGATGGATCATTCATATGTTCATACATGGAAACAACAGCCGATCCCTCACAAGTAACCCCTTTCCATGACTCTGCACAAGGATCACCACCATCACTTCTCCAGTTGGTTAGCTGCGAGGGACTGTTCAATGAAGTGTACATAACCTGAAGAGCTTGGACTGCAGCAGAACATTATTTATCATTCCAAGCCAAAAACCAATCAATTGCTATAAAAGAAAATCTGGCATTATACAACATCAGATAATAAATGGCTTGAGATCATGCATTCTTTTTAAACCTTGTAACATTTACCCAGAAACAAACAGAGTCCAAAGAATCAGACTTTCACATTGAAAAACAAACAGAGAAAGCTACAACTCATTTCTTGGACTTCAGCTAGCTCACTACACTACAATAATCAGTAAAATCCAATAACTTTAAGCTCTCCAATCGCAATCAAAATCACAGGAACAGCCTAAATCTATAAATTAATCATAATCCTTACAAAAGATTAAGTGAGAGAGCATAAAAGTAAAAGGGAAAACAAATACCGTCAGTGGCATCGGTATTGCCTCGAACAAGAAGCGGGAAATCAAAGATCGAAGAGAGGAAAAGTAGATGAACGAGTGCTGAACGAACTAAAGAGAGAGAAAGACCAGTGGCCATTGCAGAAGTGAGTTTGCGTCAATGCCTACGTTGCAGGGTTCAGCATTCCAGAGACGGAGAAGGAATGGCAGAATACAAAGAAGTCCCAACTAAAGAAAAAAAGAAGACGTTGAGATCGGAGAGAGTAGCAAGAAGCATCGCCATTAAAGAAAAAGAAAGAGACTTACAATATAGACAGAGAAAGGGAGAGATTCGAAGCTTGAGAGTAATGAAGAGAGAGAGTGTGAGCAAATGCTAAGGTGTCGGCAAAAAAGGCAAAAACTTGAATATAGAAATGGAAATGTAAACAGAAGAAAAGTAAATGGCTTCGGCCCTTTGAACAATATTCATGGAAGTTTACTTCTCTCAGGTTACTGTTTCTTTCCTTTGATTCTCTACATTTGATCCTTTTTCTCCTCATCTGCACTTTAGCTGCCAAGTTTGACATGTCAGCATTCACAAATCATTGGTATTCTTAACTTATTTAAATTTTATTATCACAAATTTTTCCATAAGTCAACTGATATCTGATTCAGGTGAGGGAAATTTATACTAAGGGATTAGATTTTTCAAGTTACTTTTCGAATAACATTTATTTTAAAAAATTATTTTATGTTATTATTTTTTATTATTTTAATAATTTTTGGGACACATGTCATTCAATAGAAGAAATTGGATTGCTTTTCCAAATATGATAGTATTTAAATTATAGAGAGTGGACCTATTTTCTACTTGAAAGGTAATTTGATTAATTATGTAATCAAGGAAATTAACGATAAATCTTTAATGGATGTGTTAAAGCCCTCACATATTTTGGATAAAACTACTATATATTGTCATCAAGTTTCAAGTGTTATATTTTACTTTTTAGAGTTGGTAAAATTGATACAATTTGCCCCCGAGTGCCATTTGTTATTTTGATTCGTTTGACTTTTCAAAGATGTTATTTTTCTGAGTTTCATCTCTCCGATCAGAAGATGGCACGTGTCATTGAGGGAGCAAACTGTATCAATTTTACCAATTAAAAGAGTAAACTGTAACGCTTGAAATTTTTTTGGGATGGCATAAGACTTTATGTGTTTGAGTTAATTTATGCATTTATCCATTACTATACTATAGTGTGCTTTTTTTCAACGTTTATGCATTTTGTTCAAATCACTGTTTTAAAAATCCCCGCCTAAGCCCCGCCTAGGCGCTACTTTAAGGGTCGCCGCCTTACACCGACTAGCGCCTAACCCCGTTAACTAACGCCTAATCCCCGCCTAGACCCCGACTCCATCTAGCTCCCGCCTGGCGCTTACCCTTTTTTAATACACTGTTTGTAAGTATTGGGAAGGCATGAAAATAACATATATCCGCTGCCTGCAAAAAAGGAAATTAGTTGTCGACTGCCGAGGTTGAGACTGTTTTTTCTATTTATTTTATTTGCGTTGTTGTGTGGGTCACACTTACCAAAAACCAGAAAAATACAGTACTATAGTATGAGATTCCAGCTGACACC
>CAOJBI010217614.1:0-10329 GCA_948277035.1 Euphorbia corollata
AAAAGACATTCCGATAAATACACAGATTATAACAAACAACCAACAAGAAACGTGGGCTTATGAAATCAAGTACTGCTTCAATTGTTTGGTCCGCTTCTTGTTCTTTAGTTTCCGAAACGCGCTGGATTCTATTTGTCGAACTCTTTCCCTGCTCACTCCGATCATTTCTCCAATCTCTTGCAAAGTTTTCATCCGTCCATCTTCCAATCCGAATCTCCACCTGATCACTTGATTCTCTCTTGGACTCAGGCTGTCCAGCACTTTCTCCAGATCCTGTTTCATGAACTGCTTCATTAGCAGGTCTTCTGCTGTTTCGGCATCAGGGTCTGCAATTACCTCCTGGAAATACAATGCAGGAACCGTTAACCAGAAAAAAATCACCGAGGGCCCATTTGGTTGACGGATTGGTTATCCCGTGGAATAATAGAAAAACGAAGGGAAAAAGGTTAAAAGTTGTAGAGTACATGCATGGAAGGAATAGCTATTCCGAGCTATTATACATCTCATAGAATAGCTAGGAATAGATATTCATCCCTGGCTATTCCATCTGGTGACGGTTTTAAGACAATACTATCATTTGTAACCTTTTTACATTCGTTTCTCTCCCCTTCCATGGAATAGACATTCCGCCAATCGAACGTGTCCCAATTTCGAAAACATATAACTACGTAACATAAAAATTGACGGACCGATGGTTTTAGATCCATATTGAGCCCGCTCTTCTGATCAAGGGATCTTGGAGCTTTCGGAGTCAGTAAAACGGCACTTAGCCTCTTCATTGAAAGTCCAGCTGCCTCTGCCACTTCTTCATCATCGGGATGTTTCCCATTTTCGCTGTACAATTGCTTTCTAGCTTCCTTCACTCGGTAAGTTGCCTCGACCATATGAAACTGCGCATCACACAAAACATATCACCATATGCAGCTTTATGCGATGAAAAGAACGAGAAATCAAGGAAAACTTACTGGTAAGCGGATTGTTCGAGATTGATCAGATAGAGATTTCCTTACTGCCTGTTTGATCCACCAATGAGCATATGTTGAGAACTTGAAACCTTTCGAAGCATCAAACTTCTCTGCGCCTCTAACAAGTCCACGACATCCTTCCTATAAGCATGAATTGCAACAGGTTTTTCATTTTCCCGAAACTCATGGTTGATGGAAAATAAAAAAATTCCTTGGCAAATACCTGAACGAGATCCTGGAGATTCATTCCAGCTCCCTGATAATTTTTAGCAATTGATATTACGAGTCGTATGTTTGATTTTATCATTTTGTCTTTGCAAAGTCTACCATAGTTCAAGCGCTTCCTTAACGTTCTCTGGTCAATTCCTGCTGCAGCAGCCCACTGTATAAAGGTCGGCTCGTTTCCACAGCGCTCTACAAGCTCCTGATGCAGCCTTTCAAGCTTTAACAAGTCCTGAATCACATCAAGAAAAGAGAATTTATTATAATTTGAGAAATCGAAGTGAAAGTCGAATGATACAAATGCATAAATTGCCATAAGTGGAAAGAAACGGTGTTTCGTTTCACAATATTGGCATTTTAATCCAGCTTAATGCATCATTTACCCTTAAACTTGTCCCAAACAACTTGATGCCATCCTGAAAATTCAAAAGTTCCTAGTAACCCCCTAAACTTGTAAAAAGTGCATCAGTTTGCCCCCTCAATGCCACGTGAGAAAAATCTGGAAAATTACATCTTTTCAAAGTCAAACCAACCGGCAACTGACACGTGATAATAAAGGAGCAAACCGGTGCATTTTAAACAAGTTCAAAGTATCTGGAACTTTTGAAAGTTCAGAGTGGTATCCAGGCTTTTCGGGACAAGACTAGGGAGTAAATGTGCCTTTTAAATTCAAAACAGTACCTGTATTCCTTGAGACAATTCGAGTTCTTCAGTACCAGTAAGAAGCCTAGAACCGCTAGTTGTTGTTCTCAAGTAACGCAATGGATCAGAGTAATCCACTTCCTGTAAAGAACCACGCTTTTTCTTGCTGGTAGAACCAGACTTAAAAGAGATGACATTAGTAGTGATCTTTTCAGCTGCCCTTGCTCGTTTAGCTTTTCTTTCAGTTTGTCGACTTGATCTCACAGCTATACCTTCAGAAAGTTGCTTCTGCAGAAGTTCAAGCTCTTCGTGTGTTGGCTCCACATAGTCGGCATTTTCCATGGGAGATTCTTCTCTTATCTGAGTTTCAGTAGCCACTGATTCTCCTATAATACTGGCTCGTTCAGTCTCTGTGAACTGCAACCAGCCAGAAGAGATGGAATTACCGAATGAAGCATTTTCTGTTTCGGTAGAAGGAATGCTTTTCATCAGAAGAGCTGCATCCTTTGCAACCTTGACAGCAGCTCTAGCCAAAGCTACTGCTTCAGCAGCGGCTGCTGCAATAACAGCCTCGTCACTTGTAATAAGTGCTTCTGTCACTAAACTCGGCCCAAATGTAGCCTGTAATAAAGCAAAATCAACAGTTGCGGGGAAAGGTGATTGAACATTTAAGGTAAACAAAGTGGAAAAATTAACAACGATAAGTGATAAAATGAACTAAGTTCATTTCAGAAGATGGGTTTCCCCATCATAATCCTCCAATTAAATAGACAATCATTTTACTGATGTGCAAATGACGAATCAAGATCCCGAAAAAGCTCAGAATTCTTATGTATACAACTAAGAGATTATTTCCATTTGGTTGAACACAATTACAAATCAATACTTCATCAATTAGTACTTATAATTTTCACATCGATGATAGTTGTAGGAATTTATTGCTATTATTCATAGGAATACCAATTAAAAGTGTAAACAAAAACCGCGAAAAGTAACATTAATGTAGTATAACTAATCCATTGAACTCGATTACATGGTCAAATGTTTAACATTTAAGCTTATATTTTTCAAGTGCATGAAACTGATACCATACTAAAAGACTTGGTTACAAATGGATACCGATACTATACCAAACCAAACTTTGCAGAAATGTTCAAAAGAGAATGATTCACCTCTTTTGGAGGGCATATTGCCCTAGCATAATTCCAAGGACTGTTTGCAACTGAATCAGAATGTGCTTCAAAGGAGGGTAATCTCAACCTTTCAATATCTAGCACTGTTGTTGATGTTGATGGCGAAGTAGTGGACAAAATGCATTGCGCTCGAAAAAAAAGGGGATCTCTACTCTTTGCTTCTGATTTCAACGGAGAATTTACAATGAAGATCATGCTCATTAAACACATATGACCAATTCTAAATAGCATCAACCAGTAAAGTTATAGCTCAGAAGCACATGGACTGCATTGAGCAGTCAGGTATCAATATTACAGTATTTTCGAATTGAATATGTACTCCATCTGAGTACCAACAACTGTATCTAAAAGTTAGTTGGGGATTACATTACTTAAGTTTTTAGTTTTTTGTACTTATGAAATATATAGGGGATCCATTCCATTTCTATAATGAAAAACCCATTTTCTTATTATATATGCATAAATCGGAATCCAAATAACTTTATGACCGAGGAAAAACTTCACAGTTTACCATTGTTTATGCCCTATGAGATGTCAAACAAAGAAATTGGTCACATCTACAGGTTTGCCAACTCTAAGAAGGAGTAACCAGACTTTGTCAACTTGCTAGAGAATGCGATGCCGATACAATACGAGAGTGGCACTTCAACAAAGGAAGAGTGACAGAATATTCTATTTGATGATAGCAAAGCTGTTATAGCCATGGCAGATTAAATAAAAGAGCTCAAATGAAAGCTCCTTCCTGCCTCATTGAGAGTTATAATAAGCAACTTTCCCCATTCATATACTTGTACAGTGATGCAAAATTTCAATCCTGACTGAAACAATGACTTTACCATCACGAAATCACTATAAGCCAATAACCGCGGTTCTTTGAGGACAGGAAAAATGATTCTATGTGGTTGAAATAACCTAAGAAAGGTTAAGTAAAGTCGATTGAATCTATAAGATAATAAACATCTGTCAACTGGTCATCTGCCAGACTGAATTCTACAATTTAATACGGTATACACAATTATCACAACTTTCTTATCCTGAAAAAATGTGCATATATGAATCAATAGAAATGCTGAATTCTTATAATATATGCATAAATCTGTATCCAAATAACTTTATCACCAAGGAAAACTTCGCATTTCACTCATTTTTACGCCGTAGGAGATGTTAAGCACTGTGTACATTATTTCGATGGGGCTAAGATTCACCTTTTTCAGCTTTAGATTATAATGGACTAAGGTAATATAGCTCATTAGTCTATCTGAACTTATAGTTGCTACAACTACACTCCTAGGTCTATTGAAAATAGTCTTTCTATTATTACAAGGGAAAGGCTGCTTACACCTGACCCCCCTACTCTGCTTGTGCAGAGCCTTGATAGGCAATTGGGGTAATTTTGATGATGAGTAGATGTTTATCGGTCACATTAACTTTAAGAATTTGACCAACTTGCTAGAGAGGAGATATGAGAATGGCAGCTCAACAAAAAACTCAAATGAAAGATCATGCCTCATTGAGAGCTAAAATATGCAATTTTCCTCATTCATATACATGCAGTCATATAAGTAAAATTTACTGACTCCATAAGATAATAACCATCTGTCAACTGGTCATCAGCCAGATTGAACTCTAAAATTTAATAGTATTACACAACTATCAAAATTCATATATCAATAGAAAAGGGAGAAAAAGATATCAATTACATTTACATACAGATAAAAAGGCACTTAAGTTCAAGTGCATTGAACATTTTGCTGTTTAATTTCAGCCAAGAACTACAATCACACAACTCCACTGGTTCTGACTGGACTAGCATTCAACATGGCATTGCAGTATAAATCATACAATCAGCTGAAATTAAGGGAATTTCAAATTGAAAGCAAACCCAATTTGGGACAAACATAAACAACACATCAGCTGTGAGAAAAAAAAAAAAAAACAATTTTCCCTCATTGCAAAGAAACCCAAAAAGCAGGAAACCAAAACTTCAAAACAACCCATTGAAACTCGTAATAGAACAAAGGCATTAGGGAGAAAACTCACGAGATTGGAGAAGAGAAGAAGAGGGAAGTTGGGGAGTTCTAAAATGGATAGTGAAAGTGTCAGGTTGGCACTTGAACTGCGGAAGTAAACAAGACATCCTCCTCCACTTTAAAACCGAATCTAGCAATCATTCAAATCAGTCTCCAAAATCCAAGGAAGAAATTGAAAAGTGAGAAAGGAGGAGAGGGAAGAGGGAAATAGTTGGTAATGGGATAATATAAGCGGATAAGGGGAGAAAGGCCTGCTACCCGCGGACGAGCACTCACTAACTCTTCCATTTGCTTACACTAGTAAAAGTAAAACCGTGAATTTCCTTTATTTTAATTTTTATGAAGAACTTCTTTTATTTTAAAATTGAAGTCTAGTATATAAATTGAATTTTTTTTTTTATCTGGGAACTGTTGGCTAACAAAATTTCATGAAATTCAAATTTTTTTGTTAATTGAATTTTATGTTTTTTTACACCGGATGCTTTTTTTTTTTGTAATTTCAACAAAATTATTATTTGTTATTTAATCAAATTTTATTTCAAAAAATCAATTTTATGTATGAAATTTTACAAATAATAACCAACTTCGTTTATTGATTTCTAAACGTTGTATTACTTGTACCATACATGATAAACTGATTTATTGAGTATATTTATTTCTTAAAAGAAATGATATATGTTACAACACGTTGATATCACTTCTTCTAATACAAATTACAATTATGTCAAATGTATTTTAAATTATCAATTTAAACAAGTCATATTTAAATTTCTTTCATAGGTTAATCAACCAAATTATAGTCAACAGCAGTCGAACTGGGTAATGTTGTATGTTTTTAGAACTAGGCCGGTTGGTTTGACGTTTTTTCAATTTGAACAAGGCACACCAATTTTTCTTTCATACATCTCGTTGTTAATCAACCAAATATAGTAACATGGTATGATTTTAATAAATGTAACTAGAACTGGACTAAACCGCCGGTTAAACCGGAAACTAGCAATGAGTTTGACATGATTGATGAAAAGTAACGGTTCATTAAAAAAGCTAGACATAACTAATTTAAACCGGAAAAATATGATAAATCAATGAACCAGTCAAATCATGGTTTTATGGAATCTATCTTATTTTTAAGAATTATTAAGAAATTAAAAAAAAGAAATAATTATCCATGATTTTATATTTTATAATTTATAATTTTATTCTTATAGAATTTAACCAAAATAAAGTTTACGGTTTAAAACATATAATAATTGTAAGGTTGTTAAAATATCTTGTTTATCTAAAATATTTTTAAAACTGAAAAGAAATAAAACTTATAATTATTCTATATTATTGTTTTTTTTCTTTCTATAAAATTTAACACTAACATTTATTATTTTAATTTCCTTTCATAATAACATATATATCGAGATTTCAAGGACATGGCATAGGAAGGTCAGTTTTTTGGAAAGTTAAAGGGAAACGCAGGTTACATGAAAAGTCAGAGAAAATGTATACAAAGTTGGAAAATGTTTAATTAATGGAAAGATATTGAAAATGTAAACGTAAATTATTAGAAGAATGTGTATAAAATGTAAAGGAACATTATAGACAATGTACAAGAGTTTATACATGGAAAAGTTACATGTTTCATGAAAAGTTGTGAAACCGTAAAGTTAATTTATGGGAAAGTTAGGACGGTGGATTGTGGACACTATGTTATGCTCGCCCGTCATACTGTAAGTGTCGTTTTAGTTGAAAATGTTATTACCATTTTATGCGTCGTTTATATATTTTAGAGATTTCTTTCAGCTCTACCCATGTTAATAACAAAATAAGAGTTTAAGATAAGAGAAACTTTTATTGTTGAATTAAATATTTGAGATAAATATAAAAAGTTAATTTAGTATTTTTAATCTCTAATCACCCATTTTTTAATTCTTGGGCAAAACTCTTAAACGCTTAAAATGGGATGAGAGGGTAGTTTTACGGCCAAATACATCGACACCCCTCTCAACTTGGCTTCAATAGCTCGATGTCACCCCCAACTTTCAAAAGATCCAGATACCCCCTCAACTTGGCAAAAATGCACCAGTTCCCCCCCCCCCCTAATGCCACGTGTCAACTTTTGATTGGAGACAAAAAAAATCAGAAAATGACATCTTTGAAAAGTCAAACGAACCATATTTTGACACGTGGCATTGAGGGGGCTAAGTGATTCGTTTTTGCCAAGTTGAGGGGGCTATTTGGACCTTTTGAAAGTTGGGGGTGACATCAGGCTATTAAAACCAAGTTGAAGGGGGTATTGATGTATTTGGTCTAGTTTTATTATGTCAAGTGAGTTACTTTTATGCATGTCAAAGCAATAAGAATGTGAAAGGGAACGTATAGGTAGGTGTGTGATGAAAATAAGGAAGTACATGTTTGAATCATACATTTTTCTACGTGCAAAAATTGAACAACTCTAAATACATATGCCAAGTTGATATTTATTCACGTTACAGGCGGTAAAATACCTCAACAAGTACTTATGGAGAAAAATATTTACATTAAATTCATTATAAATGCAATTAGGTCCTTAATCTTATTTATTTTCCAATTAAATATGGTTACCCAAATTAGATTGTATCTTTTGACCTAATTGACTTGGTCATAGGTGACGGGTTATTTCCAACATTTTGGAACATAAAGCGTAGAAGAATCTCATTGGATGTACTATGATATTTTATACCTTTTTCTTTTAAACACATTGACTCTGTAAGAGAAGCCAACATTAAGAAAATGCATAGGTTCCTGTATATTCTATGATGGTTATAGGAAATTTATAGGAACTTACACTTCAAATACAAAAAAAATTTACTTATATGAAAATTGTAAGATATAAGATGTGTTGCTATTATATTAGAATATTTGTTGCTTTATGATACACCTTTACATAGGTGATAAGGGTTGTGAAGGCGGCATTGAAGGTTTTGACAAACAAACAAAGAAGAAATTCACAAGTTAAATTTGTCGGAAAACTAGGTTTCCCTATGGTATGATTCGCAAGCTGCACTTGCTGAAAAATTAGATTTCCCTAAAAAATTCTCAAGGTAAAACTTAAAAAATTAAATCCCAAATCAAAGTCATAATTTGATTGATAAAAAAAGCTGAAATTTATATTTACAAATAAAAGTAAAAATCCTATTTATAGATTCTAAACTCATCCTAACACTAATTTGATATGTAAAGAGAAATAATAAAATAATACAAAATCCATTCCAATACTAATTGGAGAAGAAATAAAATAATAATAAAGAAATACTAAAATAAATCTTACTTAAATAAAGAACAAAGACTAAAGAAAGAAATAAAAGACTAATAAACTATAATCAAGATTTAGACTTCTTTTAGAGGAAATGTCCTCACCATTCTCCCCTTCTTTCAAAATAGTTGGACTCCAACAAACATGCATGTAGTTAGGGTTGAAAACGTGTCTTAATGGAGCGGGTAGTGCATTCTCCATATCCATATCCATTAAGGTTTCGGGGAAAAAATATTCTCCATATCCATATCCATTAAGGATTCGGGTATAATTTTTTCTCCATTTCCTTATCGGGTATTCTCCATCGGGTATCTTGTATTCTCCATTTCCCCACAAGAATCAATAATATATCTAAATATTTTTAAAGTTTCGTACAAAAAACTTTGAACCATTACTTAAAAAATTAAAAAGATCAAATTGTTTCCATGTTTAATGCTAAGAAAATAAGAATTGCTAAGAAAATAAACATGAAACTTAAGATGTAATGTTCAGCATTCAAAGTACATATATAAATAAAACCATTAGAGTTAATAATATTTGGTTTATTTTCACATTGCTCTTCTATTTGAGCACTACCACCATTTTACTTGTAACCCAGAACACAAATTTCAAAATAGACCTGCATTGAATTTGATTCAATTCTTTTCATTTTCCAATTAATGTAGTCGAAAATTACATTGGCTAATTCACCAAAGATAAAGAAAACATTGATCTCAAATGCTAAAGAATTTATGACCTATTGTTGCCTCCAACAATTTACACCTCAAGCACTAACAGGAAAATGATTTAGTTTGACCTTATATATAATTCAACACAAATTTTGTTAATTTTGTACATGTAATATGTTATATCCAATATACTAATATGTCGTTTATAATCTCAAAGTTCATGGCTAGTAATCCACATGTATGCAATCTTGTTAGAAAGAAAATCTTACAAAATCACTAGTAGAGAAAGGCCAATTGGCCTTGCCAACACGACCTCGGTTATAAGTATAACCGAGATAAGTTAGGCCTCTTTACCTCGGTTATCAATAAAACTGAGAGAAAATAAGCTTTACCCCGCTAGAAACCAGGACATATTTCCTCAGTTATACATGTAACCGAGGAAATACTTGAATCAGCGAAATTTCTCTCGGTTATTTACATAACCGAGGGAAACATTTTTAATGTAAAAATAATTTGGACCGGGCGGTTCAGGAGACTGTATGTCAGTCATATTATTGCCCTAGGAAATTTCCTTTCCCAATTTCCTATCTCTATTTTCTCTGCCTTCGATTTTCCATCGCACATTGATTCGCTTCTCTTTACTCTGATATCAACCATGGCTGCTCCACCTATGCCATAGCTTCACCTTCGCCGTAGCTCCACCATCACTGCTCATCTTTATCTGCTCCGTTTTCGTTAGTGATTGTAGTTTAGGGTAGAAACTCCGAAGGTGGTTGCGAGAGGCTGCAAAAACTCTCCTCGGCTGCCGGTTGAACTGATTAAGGCATCACTTTGTTTAATTAAGGATTATCAGGTCAGTTTCTCCCCCTAAACACTAGTCTTCACCATTCTCTTTCTCTAATTAGTCTTGGTTGGGGCGTTCAAGAGAAACATCAAATTTCATTGCGATCTAGATCGTTAATGATATTAGTGAACTTACAAAGAGTGTTTGATTTAAATAATTGCCTAATTTTTTCTGATTTTTTTTCTGAATAATTTCTCTCCAACTTCATCTTGATTTATGCTTTCGTGGCTGGGATTGGAGCTGCAGTGTAAGGGCCAGGAATATCATTTTAAAATTTTTTGAGCTTGTGCTTCAGGAAGAAGAAGCAGAAGTGGATCCAACCAGATTTTGTTGAATGTAAGAAATTATTTTTGGAGTTTTGTTTTGTAGAGCTTTTCATTGCGCCGTTTGTGGTTCTAATAATGGCTTTTCTCTTACAGTTACAGTGGATTACAAGTATTTATCGATTTCTCCTCTTTCAAAAAGAATGCGAGATGATTGTT
>CAOJBI010218210.1:0-16762 GCA_948277035.1 Euphorbia corollata
TCATAAAACTTTTCAGAAAAAAAAAATGTAATAAACAAAACATAAGGTTTTACCTGAATAATCTGTTGCATCCTCTTCCATTATTATTGTTTTCATCATCTCACAATTTTTCACTTCTATGCTATGGAGTTGAGAGAAGCACAAAGAGATGGAAGTAGTCAATGCATATTCCAACCTGCTACAATTCTCTTTTTTCAGCACTCTGAGATTGTTGAAGTCCAAAATACCCCTAGGATCTCTGTTGCATAATTGGGTCAACTTCGGTAGATTAATCAACTTTAATTTACTTAATTCCGGCAACAGTCCAACACGCCCACCTTTAATAGACAACCCTTCCAGGTCGAAAACAACATCAACCCAGTTACAATCTCTCACAATAAGCTTCTTTAATCTTCTGAAGAGCTGCATTTCGTAGGGTAATATGGATTCACCAACCTGCCAATCCCATGTGATAGATAGGCATTACTAAAAGTATTAGTACGTCAATTGGTAATAAACTGAAAATGCAATATAGAAAAAACGTCGTTACCCATACTATTAATTGACTGCATATAGTTGCATTAAGATCTCCTTCCCATTGCTCTTCTAGATCATTAATTTGTATTCCATGCAGTTTTGGGGAGCTTAAGATTCCGCTGCAGAAAATCTTCATTCTTGGGCAGTATCTGACAGATACTTGTTCTAACAATGGGAAATTGAATTCGTGATTGCCAGAGCAGAAACTGTTGAGTCGTTTTAAAAATCCGAGTTCCAAAAGCTTCAGGTTCTTTAAAGTAATCACATCATGCTCTGTGTAACCTGCCATGTCATCCCTTACAATGATTTCTTCCATCATTTCGCAATGATAAACTCTTAATTCCTTGAGATGCACCATAGTTTTGGCTGTTGATGCTGTTACTAAGCTTGTCATCTTTTTGCAACTGTTCACTTGGACAGTAGTTAAATTTTGGAAAGAAGTAGAGGAGGATGCTATAGTCATTAGATCCTCACAATTATAAACAGCCAGGCTTTGAAGATGTTGAAGAGAGAAATTGAGTTGAGAGTCTTTCTTCAGTATGTGCTTCAAATTGCTAACATTAGCCAACTTTAAGTGTTCAAAATTCCGAATCAATTCTTCGGATGTATAGATGCTCTAAGTTGGGGAAATGAATCTGCAATTAATAAGAGTTTGATAAAATAAAGGTTGCTTGTACCATGGAGGTTGTTGGCGTACTTCCAAATGAAAAAACATCTGAGGTTACAAAGATGAGAAAACAAAACATTTTTCAATTAAAACCAAACGGATTCCATTTTTAATACACAGAAGATAGAACTATAACTATCACAAAAATAAAAACATCTGAAATGGTTACCATTTCATTGAAGAAGTAGGCATCAACTCTCTCATTGTTGTTGCTTCTGTTCATAAATTTAGATACCAAATTCTTTATCGCCCCGCATCCTTCTATCTTCAATTCTCTTAGTAGTGGAAAATCAATTGGATGTCCACTGCTGAACCTTTTCAATTCTCGAAGATCTTCAAGTTTGAGAGAGTCTAGTTTTGGAAACACAGTCCAATTGATGCTCTCTTCTTCTATTTCCTCACTCAGTATAATCTCTTCCAATGATGAACACCTTCTTATCTCAAGCTCTTTAAGTTGCTCAAGAGATTTCACCATTGAATTTGTAAATACGTACTTCAATCCATGGCACCCGTATAACTCCAATGTTGTTAATTTAGGGAAAGAAACCTGCCCATTGAATATTCGATAAGTTTTAATCAAAAGGAACGGATAAGAATTAATATATACCGAAAAATATAAATTATTAATGAAAACATTTATCATAAAAAAAAACTCTTATATGATGAGTAAGTACATATGATATATTAGTTTCTATTTAACGTGCATATTGGTGGATCTAAAGCAAATAGAGATTAGCTTCATTTGTTCTGTTTGGAATGAATGCTAGTAAATAATTCACATCTTGACACATTGAAAATTTCAATAATTTAAGGAAATTAAAAAAAGATCTTTGAGTAAGTCTTTGAATATATTTAGTAAAAAATTCTTTATATAAGTGAAAATATGGAAATGGCGGTGAATTAATATTGGATAAATTATTTTAATTTGTTTAATTAATACTATATTTAACTCATGCATTAAATAGACTAATGGAAGACTTACCACCCCAATTGAATGTGAGAAGAGACTCTTCAATGTTCTACAATTGGAGATTTTTAAAATTTGTAGTTTTTCAAAAGAACCCCAATCATCCAACAAATTCTCAACTCCCTTTACATTATTTAATTTTAGAATTTCTGTCCCTCTCACAAACTCTTTAATCTTATGCATCAAACCAGTTCTCCTTGATTCCAGCTGAAGCTTTAGGATCCTCCTTGATTTTTCATTCCCATGATCCCAACGCCAATTACCTACATATATTCTATAGTTCTGCAGTACTCCATTAAAGAACCAGTCTTTGGGTAGTAACTTGTCATCTTCAACTTGTATTTCTAAAGTTGTCAGGTGATGAGACAAGTTTTTCAATTCCTCAAGGCTCGCATTGCCTTCAGACTCCCATCCATCAAAACTATTTAACATGTACAGCTCTTCTAATGAACACAGATTTGAAAGCACATTTGCAGGAATCACTTTGAGACGGAAACAGTCACTCAAATCTAATATCTTCAGCAGACTCAATCCCTTGATTTCTCCTGGAAGTTCTTCTATGCTTGAACAAGCGAAACTAAGGACCTCCAGTTGCTTCAACCCAGCAACAACAGCTGCATTATCAAACTCACATCTTTGCAAACACAATGTTTGGAGGCCCATAAGGCAACCAAGTGATGACGGCAATCCGGATTCGAAATGCACCCCAAAAATATCCACAACCTTGAGCTTCGGAACTGCTTCGAAAAATGAACTAGGTATGTCAAGTCTATTCCAGTGTTCAAATAGTGAAAACAACTCTGCTTCTGGAAACTCGAGAACTCCCGGAAGCTCACGTATATCAAGTCTATTCCATCTTTTAAACAGTGAAAATACTTCTACTTCTGGACAACAGAGAACTGCCGGAAGCTCAGGTATCTCGCAATAAGGAAGAGAAAATCTGCGGCAATCTCTGTTTTGGAAGGCTCCAGAGCTAACCTTACCCGCACCTACAAATACATACTGCTCTCTTGAAGCGATTCCACGAGCAACGTCACGAACAACATCGTGCATTTTCACGAATCCATCCTTGTCAGCATCCATGAGCAAGCACCCATCTTTAAGCTTATCAATCAAGGCCAGCACTCTGTTCCTCCCTTCCTCAATTGAATTTATGCCCTTAAATAACTCTAGACCCACAGAATACAAGAGCAACTTGTGAATCTCAATATTGGAATCTCCAAACAGAGCACACAGCAAGAAGATTGACTTGGGTTCCGCACCACACATATATTGAAAGCTAGACTCGATAACTTTGTGAACTTTCTCGTATATCTCTGTATTTTCCAAGGTTGATAGCCGCTTAGACATATCCTTCCATGCATAAGATTCTTTACCCCGCAAATCAGCAGCTACTTTGAGAATCAAAAGGGGCAATCCTGCACATTTTTTGGCTATTTCAGTTGCTATGCGACGCAGCTCTGGATCTGTAACATTACTTACAGACTTTTCAAACAATCTCCATGCTTCATCTTCTGTCAGAACATCGAGCGAGAAATCTTTCTGTGTTCGCATCCCATTACACAAAACTTCCCGACTCCTTGAGGTAAGAAATATTTTGCAGCCTTCATATCTCTCTCCAGAAGGAACTCCAACAGCAGTGAGATCAAGTTTTTCCCAAACATCATCAAGAATGATCAATACTTTGGCTTTCTCCAACCTCTTGTGCAATTGGGCTGCTCTTCCAGGGATTTCTTCAGCATCGAATTTCAATCCCAACCAATCTGCAATTTCTCCTTGAATTCTCCTCACCTCTGGAGTCTGAGAAACAGCTACCATAACAACTGTCTCGAAAAGGTTCTTTTCTTGTATAGCTTGTCCTTTGACTTCCTTGGCTAGTGTTGTTTTGCCAACCCCGCCCATACCATAAACA
The DNA here is from genome assembly GCA_948277035.1 of Euphorbia corollata. Classification (NCBI taxonomy): domain Eukaryota; kingdom Viridiplantae; phylum Streptophyta; class Magnoliopsida; order Malpighiales; family Euphorbiaceae; genus Euphorbia; species Euphorbia corollata. The sequence goes on from CAOJBI010218210.1 coordinate 4,063, forward strand.
CCAATCATATTCAATTTTGGATATTTCAAAGCATCCATAATTTGGTTCAAAATCATCAGCCTCGAAGGCAAGGCTTCAAAGCTATACAAGGGAGGCTCAACGATCGGCTGCAGAGGTGGGCGAAATGAAATCGGATCTGGTAGTGCTTGTGCATCCTGAAGCTGCTTACCGACTGCCAAAGCTTTCTTGTGTGCTTTCTTACTCAACTGATAGCGAGTCGTCAAATTGGGACAAAGTCCAACAAAGCACTTGTTCATGGCTTCTGCTCTTTCCTCGATAAGTTTCTCTGCATCTTCGATATCTTTTGATGCAGAGGTCAGCCACTTGGTAATATCAGGGAAGATCTCTTCCCCATTTCTAGTAGCAACATCAGCGGACTGCTGCAACCTGAGCCTCTTGTTGTTCAGCTCTTCAACCTTGTGCTGGAGGTTTTCAACCTTGCTGTTGCACCTGAAAGGATAACTTACGTGTCGAACAACAGGGATGACGACGTATTTTTGAAGGGGTTCAATGATTAATCCAGCAAAAATGGAAATAATTGACTCCATAACCTTTTTGATCAACTCGAAAAAGACAGAAAGCAGGAAGCTAACTAGAGAGTGAAGATAAGAGTGAGAAATGCTTGAAAGTGGGAATTAAGTGAAGAGACAAACAATGGAAGAAAAGGGTAGTAGAGTTGAAGGGGAAATAGAAAACGGGATTGGGTTTATAAGAATGGTAAACTGTGTTTATAAGGATAAAGAGAGACGAAGAGGAAGTAATTATTGAAATCAATTGGGTATATTTTTAAAACACTATTATAATAAGTTATTCTAATTTCTGTGGTAAACTGCAAGTTCCATGTGATTGTATCATACAGAATCTGTCTTAGAATCAATATATATATTTTTTTTTGGTAAAACAATCAATATAGTTGACCTTCATTATAATAATCAGCACTGGCTAATTCATAAAAGAAAAGCTGATTTTATCCAACTGGGCTTATTTTATTGAAAAGCTTATTGATTTGTTAACCTGTAATTGACATTTAATTAATCGTCTATTCAGCAACTCTTGTTTGGTGTTGAAAATAAGAAAATCAAAGTTTTTTTGGTAAACAATTCTGAATTATTAAGAAATTATTGTTTAAATTATAACACTTTATTCTATTATTTGTTAGTATAAATTATCAATTAATCAAACCAAACACATGTGACGTGTGTATAAGAATTAATGTGAGGAATCCAATCAGAAGGCGATGAGTCATCAACTCTCCAATATGCATATCTAAAAAATAGTTTCTTTAGAAGGAATAATCTGTATTTGCTATGTCTTAGACGTGCCGATTGATTTTTACCCGATTAATTAAGTCGGTGGTGATAAGCTGACATAATTGATTGAGTGAAGAAAGTTCAGCCCTACATTTTAATACTACTTGTAATTAACATTTAATTACTCTTCTTCAACTCTAGTTTAGGTGTTTTTTACCAAAAAAAAAAAAAAAACTCTAGTTTAGGTGTTTAAATTAAGAAAAAAAATTGATGGACCAACCAATAAAAATGTTTAATCTTAACAATACAGCATTATTAGGGTCAAGAAATCATAGTTTAAGTAACTATAGTACTATATTAATTCTATTATTCGTTGTAAAAAATTATCAATTTACTAAACCAAACACATGTGACCAACGTGAGGAATCCAACGGTGATGAGTTAATTTATCCTCTATCTGTATACAATAGAACCTCGATAAATGAATGTTTGATAAATGAATAACCTCATCTAATGAATAAATTTCTTCGGTCCCAACTTGGTTCAATGAGCTTAACGAATAACCTCGCTTAATGCATTAACGAATAAATACAAATGAAGTCTTTATAGGCCCTATGTAAATATAAATGAATAATCACTATATTTCAAATAATAAATCTTTATTTATATAATATATCATGAATACATTTCATCCAATAATTAATTTTCAAACACATTAATAAGTCATATTTTTTTAGAAAAAATGCCTCTAAAGTTGATCGTTTCTTTCCTCCCCCAAAATGCATCTTATCGGGATCATTTACCTCATCATTTAATACAGCTTCAATCATTTCTTCATCCATAGGAGATTTCATAACCGCATTATTCTCTTCAGGATAATTTCAGAAGATGCTCAACATCCATCACATTTTTATAACTCAATTTAGAAATGAGTTTAGTTAAATATTGGATTTCTTACTCTAACTGATCATCTTCTACTTCAAGAACATCAACTACTTCTGATCGAACATCAACTTCATTTTATAATAATTCAGAGTCGCCACCTAGTTCGGCTCTACCAGGAAATTAAAAAGAGATTCTAGATTCGGACAAAATAGTTACTTTTTACCATTGATTCAAGATAGTAGATTTTCCATAGGTTTAAAACATTTCCCTATTTCCAATTTTTAACGACATTATTGAGAAAATAAAACATTTATGATAATTTCCCTACAAGGATCAGCAAACGTTAGAAAATAACAATTTATATGTTAGCGAGTTAGTTGCAGTAAGTAAATGTTAGTTACAATATTGAAATGTTAGCAGCTTTCTTCCCACTGTTAGGGAATTATAGCTTTTATTACTGAAAAGTAAATAAAAGAAAAGAAAATCACCACAAAACGTAGCGAATCCGCTAGCAGAGTATGGTAAGTAGTTACTGAAAAGTAAATACTGAAAAGTAAATTACTGTAAAGTAAATAAAAGAAAATTCACCATAAGACGTGGCGAATCCGCCAACAGAATATGGTGATTGTACTGATAAGTAAATACAGAAAAGTAATTACTTGTAAGTAAATTACTGGAAAAGTAAATAATAAATTAAAACCACCACATAACGTAGCGAGTCCGCTAGCAAAATATGGTGAATTGTGCTGGAAAGTAAATTACTGAAAAGTAAATTACTGTAAAGTAAATACTGGAAAGTAAATGTTAAGTTGATTAAGTAGTATTTTCCCACTTGATAAGGAATTTTACTACAGTTAATAAGTTAATGTGATAGTCAGCTAATTAGTAAGTCAGTTGATGATCCTCCATTTGTCATGGGGATTTTAAAGAATAAACAATAAACAACCGAATAAATATCATCACAAAATGAGATTATTATCTTATAATATGGTAAAAAGCAATAAATGAATACACACACACACACACACACACACACACACACACACACACACACACACACACACACACACACACACACACACACACACGAATATATAAATGAAAATGAAAATGAAATAAAAATATTTAATTATGTTGGAGTTACCCTCAGTTTACCCTTTTGTCGGTTCCGTTTAGTCCAGGATTGCCTGGGAGCCAGTTAGGAACTGAAGTCAAAAGAGAGTGGTTGTGAAAGTAATCCGATACTACGGAGAGAACAGTTGATTTGAAAAGTCAAGACGAGAAAACAAACTTTAAAAGACCCCTGGTGCTACAGTGAGTGCTTTTGAAAAGTTGACAAAATCATGTTTGAAAAAGTTACCGAGAAACAACTTGATTTCAGAAAATCGAAAACCGAGTTTTGAAACTTGAAATTGTCCGACAATTAAGTTAAAACCTGGCTTGAATCGAAACAACAAAGTAAACATTTTTTTATTTAAACCAATAAGTCTGATTGATTGAAAAAGGATTGACTTTATGTCAAAATTGAAAGGCTTTAAGCCAAAAAGGTTGATTGATTAAAGCTGGGGAAAAGATTGATTGACTTTATGTCAAAAAGGAAAGGCTTTAAGCCAAAAGAATTGATTAATTGAAAAGAAATGACTTTATGTCAAAATTGAAAGGCTTTAAGCCAAAAGAATTGATTAATTGGTTAATTAAACCCATTTTAGGATTCCCTTAATTGACCAATTGAATTAAAGAATGTTCTTTATGAACTAGAGATGAAGAGAATGCATGATGCAAGAATGTTCCTTAGGAACTGAGTAGAAGTGAAAGAATGAAAGAGTAAGAATACTATACATTGTAGGCCTTTTGTCCACTTCGCAAATCTAGAGTCACGGTTCAATTTTAATTAAAGTTTAAGTTTAATTTAATCGGGCAACACTTAATTAAAAATTAAATGACTCGAAAGGGTGTGACAAAAAGCTTCGAAAAGATCGAATAAAGGACTTGGGAGGGAGAACTGATTCACCGATCAGATTAGGGGCCCGGAAAACGAAGCAGGAAGGTCTCTATTTATAGGCAAAATTAGGGTTTAGGGGAAAAAACGTCAGAAAAAACGAAATTCCGGCGATCTGGGGCGCCTGGCGCCGCCCCGGCGCCAAAGGGCGCCGGATCGGTGCCCAAGCGCCAGGGGGCGCCATCCCGGCGCCAAAGGGCGCTGGGTTGGCGCCCAAGCGCCTGGCGCTTGGCGCCAGCAGGCGCCATCCTGGCGCCACTGGGCGCCAGCTTGGCGCCTGGCGCCAGCCCGGCGCCAGCTAGCGCTGGGCGCTGGCCCATGGGCGGACTTCAGTCGAATTCTTTCGTTTTTTGGATTTTTCGGGAGTTTCGGACATCCGAAAAATATTCCGAGACAACCTCCGCGATCCTCATTCCCTTGCGGTCGTTTCAAGTGGTATATCGATATACTTCCGGAGACTTTTACCGGAACTGATCTGTGTCACTCTGACTGGATTTCTGAGCTGAAAAATTGAGTATTCACAGTATAATATCCTCATCGGGCATTGATGGGCCGTGCTAACAACAACACAACGTTAAACATCGAACAAAACCCTCCAGGTGCTTATATATAATAAAATACTAAATTTTGTCAATATCAAGATGAGATCCATAAAAAAATTTAGTTACAAGAAATTAAAATGTTTCGATGAGGAAAAACATATGACACCAAGAACCCCAAGGGACGCTTCATACACTTGAATACAAACCAACAAAAATAAGTTCTTGAAACAAGAAGTTCCTCCGAACTCAACTTGCCATCAAACATAAACTTATTCTATCGCTTCCATAAGGCAGAGGTAATGAAAAAGCACAAGGAAGTTGCAAATTCTTGGTTTAGTCCCGGCGAGAAATATGATCTCTAAGATTGCAGCAAACATAATCCCGTCGATTGCATTGTCACCGAGATGCGAAATAGCCATTACACCATATTTTTAAATTCATTACCAATGTGTTACCGTATATAGGCTTTTGTCAATACTTACAAATAAGTATTTGTACAGGCTAATTTTTGTATTAAAATGATAACAATTTAGCGCTAACACTTTGAATTTTATTTGGCAGATTCAATATATGGTATAGTGCCTTTGAATTCTGTATATATTTTAAATATAGCATACACATGTAATTTCCTTAATAGTTTTCTCGTGTGAAGTTCTAATTATAATTGGACTCCCTTGTAAACCTAATTATATACAAACAGACTCTCATGCTCACGTAGTCACGTTATTGAGCTGAGTTTCCCAAATACCATTTTAGCCTTTCATGGTAATGTCTAAATAAGATCTGGACCGGGTTCTTTCATGGATGAATCGTTGACATGGCCTCTTCCCATCCAAGTTTTTAAGTCAGTTACTTTAGGGTCTGATCCAGCTAACGGTACGGTCGCTTTGGCCGAGGCATTAATACTTAGCATAAATGAAGAGCCACTCCACTCTTCAGACTTGCTTATTTTTTCCTGCTACGGTGATTTTTGGTGAGCATTTAGGCGATTTCCGGCAAGGAATTCGTACTTCCTCACTACTTTTCTCTGATGCTTCCAATCATTTTCTACTTCCGGTTAGGTTTCTAACTCCCTCATTTTTATTTCATTTTGTTTGCTATTGTATATATATACATTGTGTTTCATTATATCGATCAAACAAAATCAGAGTCGATGGATTCTTATGCGCTAATACCGAGAAATCGCCGGTGTTTCTCTAGTGAAATGGCCTGCTGTTCTCCTTTTGATGCTGAGGTGTCCATTCACCATCACAATAACCCTACTGAAACTTTTCAATTCTTCGAGATCTGGAAGTTCGAGAAAGTCTAGTTTTGGAAACACCATCTTGTTGATGCTCGCTTCTTCTGTTTCCTCGCTCATTATTATCTCTTCCAATGACTTGCACATATCTATCCGAAGCTCTTTGAGTTGCTTAAGAGATTTCATCATTGAATTAGTAAATATGTACTTCAATCCATGGCACCCTACTATCACCAATGTTGTTAATTTAGGGAAGAAACCTGTCCATTGAATAATTAATATTTAATAATAATAGCGCATAAAAAATTAAAATAGACTGAACAATATATAATATCAATGAAAAACATTTAGTAGAAAACCAAATATCATATTATGAGTATGTTCAAATTAACATGTATGTATGTGTGTGTATATATATACATATATATATATATGTATATATATATATGTATATATATATACATATATATATGTATATATATATACATATATACATATATATACATACATCTATATATATATATATATATATATATATATATATATATATATTGTAGTAATTATTGAAATGGTGGTGAATTTGACATTAGATAAAAAAATTTAATTTGTCTAGATTTTGAAAAATCATATTTCAAACTCATGCATTTATTGATTTGCCTAACTGCCGATGCTATTGGAGAGTGAGATGGTCTCCCTTCTCTCTAGGGGGAAATTATAATAAGGACCGGGTCTTGAGGACCATTCCTTTGCATGAACGACATGTGTCCTGAAAAATTACTTTATGATATTACTTTTTATTAGTTTAATAATTTTCAGGACACATGTCATTCATGCGAGAGAAGGGTCCTCAAGACCCGGTCCTTATTATAATTTCCCCTCTCTAGGGATTCCACAGCCGGCCTTTAGTGCTGTTGTGATTTCCCGACAATTGCTTGTCTTGGCTTTTCCATTTTCTTGTCTGCTAGCTTTCCTCTTTCCTTTTTTAATTAACCCCTCATCCTTTTCATTCCCCTTTTTGTTTTAATTAACCTTTCCCCCCCATACCATGCAACAAATGCCCGCGTGTTTGCATGGGCATTAATTCTTAAATAACCTATTTTTTTTATTTTGCCCATTCCTGGTTTCTCAACTTGAAATTAATTAACCCCTTCCCCGATCATGGATTCCGGCTTCTCAGCTGCTGATCTCATCGTCGATATCCTTAACTGCCAATGCTCTTCCTCTTTTCCTCCTCCTCCGGTAAAATCTTTTGCTGATGTTGTGCATGGGGAAACCCTTTGTGCACCAGTGGCGGCCTCGACTCCTGTCTCGGATAAAGGTGGATTCAAGTCAGTTCGTATTTCTCAAGATGTTTATGATAACCGAAGGAAATTATGTGCCCATTCTTTGATTGGTCGCTTGATTTTAGGAAAGGGAGATTCTCCCAGGAAGGTTGATGACTTGAAGAACCAGTTGATGCTTGTTTGGGGATTGAAATCTCAATGGAGATTAATTTCTCTGGGGCGGGGATATTATCATGTTATGTTGGGAACACCGGAGAATGAAGCCATAGCCTGGAGCAAAGGTACCTTAGCTCTTAAGCCAGGTATTTTTCGTCTTCAACCTTGGGCGCCCGATTTTAACCCGTACGCACAAAAGTCTACTAATGCTCAGATTTGGGTAAGATTGATGGCTTTACCTTGGGAATATTGGGATCCAAAAATTTTGGCGAAAATCACAAGCTGCTTCGGAGTTATGCTCAGGGTTGATAGAGCTACACATGAGGGAAGCTACAGACATTTTGCTAGGGTTTTAGTTGATGTTGATTTGTCTCAAAATCTACCTCAAACTATTGGAGTCGAGAGAACTGGGCATGAGTTCTGGGTGGATCTAGCCTATGAAAACCTGCCTGCTTTCTGTAAAATTTGTGGCTTAGTGGGTCATTTTCCATATGATTGCCGGAAAAACAAAAAACCGACGGAGGCTCCTAGTAACGTTAGTAAGGAAGCTGAACCAAAGCAGAATCTTAATCTTGAACTTCTTCAAAGAAGTAAACCAAGACAGCGGGATTTGGTTTCCAGAATCAATAGCAAAAAAGATATTCCTCAGGATATCCGAAATATTGAGGAGAGTTTGATGAATAAAGATCAATCGCTAGCGATTAATAATGTGACCATCCAGGTTATTGAAGCAAATGATAATGACAAGTCGAGTGAGGCTTCTCCCTCTTCTCTGAACGTGGCAAAGGATGTGGATAAGCAGATTGAGCATCTGGGTAAAGACCAACAACAATTTTGGGCAGATTTATGTGATTCAGAACCGGAATTGGACCTTAATAAATTAGCTACTATTCTTAATGAAAATAATATCAAACAACCTGTTTCTAATGTGCTGGTGAGTCTAATCTTTTAGACATTGGTGCTTCCGGCCCTATTTTCACTTGGTGTAACGGAAGAGAGGGTAGTGCTAGAGTGGAATCTCGTCTGGATAGAGTTTTTGTTAATCCCACCTTTATCTCTTCTTGGAATAATTATTCATGTATTGTTTTGCCGCGTCACTCTTCGGATCACCATCCATTATTATTTCAGTTTCGGAATGGTCATGGTGGTATTCCTCTGTTCAGATTTCAAACTATGTGGACTCTTCATGCTAATCTTCGACAGGTTGTTGAATTGCATTGGAGTGGTGTTTTTCCTTCTTTGCCGCCTATGCAGTTATTGTGCCATAAGCTGAAATTGCTTCGCCCCATCTTGCACAACTGGAACAAGGTCACTTTTGGTAACCTTGACTTCAATATCAGTCAAAGTTCGAAAGCTTTAAAGGAGGTGCATGATCGAATTTCTGCTGCAGGTTTCTCGGATGAATTATGTGCCTTAGAAATGGAAGCTCACACTACTCCTGACTCTCATCTTTTGCAAAATGAAGTTTTCTTAAAAGAAAATAGTGGTGTGAGATGGCTTCGGGAAGGATATCGAAATTCAGCCTTTTTTCATCGGGTTGCCACTGTTCCTAAGTATAAATTTGGGATCAATTCTCTGCTCGTGGGTAATGCTATTACAACGAATAGTGAGGAGATTTACAGCCACGTCATTAACTATTTTAAAGATTTATTTTCATCGGATAGTTCATCGGCTACGGATTGCTCTATGGTCTATTCTATCATCCCCTCGCTTGTGTCTGACGAGGAGAATAATAACTTAACTTTGAGTCCTTCCTCGGATGAAGTACGCTCGACTGTCTTTAAAATGGATCCTAACAGCGCTCCTGGCCCGAACTGTTTCACGGGTTCCTTTTATGAACATATGTGGGATGTGATTGGGGCTGATGTTTGCAAAGTTGTGCAGAATTTTTTTGAGAATGGTTATATGTCGCCCAGTTTAAACTCGAATTTGATGATTTTATTGCCGAAAAAGGAGGAGGCTATTCAGGTCGAGGATTATCATCCTATCGTGATGAGTAATTTTTCCTTAAAGATTATATCTCTAAAATTTTGGCTGATAGGCTTTCCAATATTGCTTCTCGGGTTGTTTCTCATAACCAATATGGTTTTATTAAAGGAAGGAGTATCCACGAGAGTATTGCGATCGCTTCGGAGGGATTTAACTTGTTAAGCGATAATTCTTTGGAGGGAAATCTAGCGTTAAAGATTGACATCCACAAAGCTTTTGACACTCTTAATTGGGACTTTTTGCTTGCTGTCCTTGATGCTTTTGGCTTTTCGGAAAAATTCAGAATTTGGATTCAGAATATTATGGCTTCGGCTAGACTTTCTATTGTTACGAATAATGGGGTTCAAGGATATTTTCATTATTTTCGTGGAGTGCGGCAAGGGGACCCCTTATCTCCTCTTCTTTTTTGTCTTGCCGAAGACTTTCTCAGCCATCTTATTTCGGACTCGGTGAGGAATGGTAAGCTATCATTAATGAAATACTCTAGGCAGTCCCCTTTTCCTTTGCATATCATGTATGCTGATGACATTATGTTGTTTTGCTCGTCTAACTTGAATAATATGAGGGAAATTAAACGTATTTTCGATTCTTATGGAAAAATTTCTAATCAAGTTGTGAATTGGGAAAAGTCTAGTGTATTTTTTGGCTCCAACGTGAACTCCAGTAGGCATGATTTAATTTCTTCTATTGCTGGAGTGGTTCAAGGATCTGCTCCTTTTAGATACCTTGGCGTGCCTATTTTTCGAGGTGTTCCCCGAGCTGTCCATCTCAGGCCGTTAATGGAAAAAATCTTATCCAATTTTTCGAGATGGAAAGGCTCTTCCCTTTCTATGGCTGGTCACTTGGTTTTAGTCAAATCTGTTATTAACAGTTCGTTGCTCATTCATTTTCTATTTACAAATGGCCAAGGTCTCTCTTGTCTCGGCTCACTACTTCCATTAAAAACTTTGTGTGGACTGGTTCTATTGACATTCGAAAGCTTATTGCTGCCCCAAATGTGCTTTGTTCGATTGATATGGCTACTGGGGCTCTCGGTATTAAGGATCTTCCTGCTATGAATAATGCCATGCTGGCAAAACTTTGCTGGTCATTAATCACTGGTGACAGCTTTTGTGCCAAGCTCCTGCGTTCCCGTTTTATGAAAAATGACATCCCTTTTGATTATATTGCCAACTCTAGCATTTGGAACTCCATTTGATCAGTGTAGTCTTTGCTTCATTCTCAAACTAAATGGTTTTTAGGTCCTAATTCTGATTTGAATTTTTGAAACTCCAATTTGGTGAACCCGCCGATCTCTACTCAGCTTGTCTTGTCATGTCGAGATTGCTCTAATAAAAGAGAGCGTGTTAGAGATTACCTTGTTCATGATTGTTGGGCTGATCTTCCTGATCTTCCATCTTTGATCCTTCACGAGATAAATTCTATCTCAGCTACGGAGGAAGATAACGATTGTTGCATTTGGATGCCGGGTAGTGTGGGTATTTTTTCTGTGAAGCTTTTCTACCAAACCTTGAGGCCGTATCATGCGCCTGATCCCATTTACAAGAAAATTTAGCATTCCACTATTACTGCCACTCACTCCATCACTTGTTTGAAAGCCTTGCATGGCTATATTGCTACTCACGATAGGCTTCAATCGCGATGTATCCCTATTGTTTCGATGTGTGCTTTATGTGGTCGGTTTTATGAGAACGTATTGCATTTATTTATTTTTTCCCCTTTGCGAATCAACTATGGAATTCGGTTATGTTGCTTTTTGGCCGGAGTTTTGACTTAAACGGTTCATTAAAGGATGCGATTACTTTGGCCTTTAATCAACGGTTTAGTCAGCAGCTTCAAATTTTATGGAATGGTGCTATTGTTCATGTTATTTGGGCTATTTGGAAAATGAGAAATGCTTGCATTTTTTAGGGGCAACCTCCTAATATTCACGGCACCCTTAGAGGGTTATGGTCATCGTTGCATAGATCAGACTCTCTTAGTAATGGCTCTATTTGGAATTCCATTGTGGAACGAGCTACTCTCAACAATTTGGGCATCCAACCGAGACTTTCTAAGGCTCATAAAATTATCCATGTTCGTTGGTCTCCACCGCCTTCTTTGTGGATTAAAATCAATAAGGATGCATCTGTGAACGGTAGCCCGGGTTCAGCTGGATGCGGGGGAAGTTTTCGAGATCATAATGGTCGATTGATTACTTGCTTTGCTAAACCTTTGGATGTGACTTTGTGAATACCCGATTTTTCAGCTCGGAAATTCGGTCAGAATGGCGCAACACAGCTCCGGTAAAAGTCTTCGAAAGTATGCCAATATACCACTCAAAACGTCCGCAACGGAACGAGGATCACGGAAGTGGTCTCAGAATCTTTTTTGGAGGTTTAGAACTCCCGAAAATCATGAAAAATCGCACCGATCAGGCATCTCGTGGCCAGCTGCATAACCGGCGACCAGTCGCCATTTTCGGCACCGCCACTTTGGGCGGCGCCGACGGCGGCCGATCGCCAGAAACGGCTACCAGTCACCATCTCCAGTGACCAGTCACCGTCTCCGGTGACTGGGCGGCGCCGTTCACCGGTGACCAGTCACCGGAAAATTCCGAAATTGCCCCTAAAATCAGCCTATAAATTTAGCTCTCAACCACATTTTTCCGGGCCCCAGACTGTTCGGAGTAATAGTCTTCTTCTCTCTAAGTCCATATTCGATCTTTTCGAAGCTTTCTGTCTGTCGAAATGAGTCTTTAATTTTGAATTGCATTTGAATTGCTGCCCGATTAAATTTTAACTTAAACTAAAATTTAATTGAATTAATCTGTATTTGAGGAGCGGTTCAAAGGCGAACAAGGTATAATTCTCTATCCCTTTCATTCACATTCACTTCATTTTCGTTCTAAAATGAACGTTCTTTTCACCAAAAATGGCCAATTAAGGAAATCCTAAATTAGGGTTAATAATCAATCAATCTCTCGGCATAAAGCCACCCAACATGGAATTAAACCCTAAAATGGATTTAGGTAAACCCCCGATTAATCAACTTTCGACATAAAGTCATTCCATTCCAACTAAACCCTAAAATGGATTTAGGTGCATTCATAAGCCTTCAAAAGAAGCATCCGGACTTAAAGTCTATAAACTAATTTGGTAAAATCATTTCTAAGCCTTCAAAAGAAGCATCCAGACTTAAAGTCTATAAACTAATTTGGTAAAATAAACCCAACTCGGCTAAAATAACTTTCATGCATAAAGCATCCTTTGCCTTTCAATAGGCATTCTCCCGAACTACATTGACTTTGATTTCCCTATTCAACATGGGATATGTAGGCCAATCTGTAATTAATTACGGGTTCCAAGTCAAATAAC
>CAOJBI010218387.1:0-12339 GCA_948277035.1 Euphorbia corollata
TAAATACTGAAAAGTAAAACCACCACATCATGGTGAATAGTACTGGTAAGTAAATACAGGAAAATAAATGAGTTAGGTCATTTATGTGGTGTTTTCCCACTTTCGTTAGGAATTTTACCACAGTTAATCAATTTCGTCAAGTTAGGTTGATTGAATGGTTTTTTCCCACCTCTGTTAGGAATTTAACCATGATTAGTTTATTGTGTGAAGTTAGGTTAGCGGGGTTAGCGATCCTCCATTTAAAATGGGGAAAATATATACACAGATATATATGGAATTCGATGTTTTACATCACCACAATATGGGATAAATACCCCAAAATATGGTAAATTAACCGGATATAAATAATAAATATATATTATATATGTTAATAATATAATATATATATATATATATATATATATAAACAAGTGTATATATATATATATATATAAATAAGTATATATATATATGTATGTATATAAGTCAATATAACAAGTATATAAACATATATATAGCAAGTGATTAACGAAATTAATCAGTTAGGGTTTACCCTCAGCGTACCTTTTCTGGAGTCCAGGATGGTCTGAGAGCCGGCTTGGAACTGATCGTGGCTAGATTGATGTTGAAGAAGATTTTCCCGGTGATACGAAAGTGAAAACCTTGAGAAATTAGGTTAGAAATTCGAACCTTAAAAGTTTACCGGCGATACGGTGAAAACCTTTAAAAAGTTGACGAAAATTAACTCGAAAACTCGTAACCGAAAGAGAAACTTGATTTAAAACTCAAACCCGAGTTTAAAAACTTAAGTCCTATTGAAAACTTAGTTAAAAATGAGTAGAAATCGACGGATTCACCTTAGAAAACATTTTTTTTTATTTTTTTAATTAAAAAATCCGTCCACTGAACCTTCAGCTGGTGGGCTATTTATAGCCCACCAGGTAAGTAACTGGCCGATCGGCCAGTTACTCCGTATGTAGTAACTGGCCGATTGGCCACTTCCTTAGTGGAAGACTGCATCATGTCGATGCAGTAAGTGGCTGATGACACGCGCGCATGCGTAGCGCCTACGTCGCGTTTTTCCGGGTCTTTTCGACTGATTTCGATCCAACTTTCTGGGCTCTGATTTAGCCTAAATTGGTTGACTCCGAACTTGGTCTAGACCGGAATTTTTTAGTGTTTTCAAATAGTGATTCAGTGATTCTATGCCTCGTGAATAGTGATTTTACGAAATTTTGATTTCTACGCACGATTCGGCTCCGTTTTGGCTTTTGAAACCCTGGAAATAAAATAGGCAATTTGTCCTCTTTGGGTATTGACGGACCGTGCTAACATGTGTCTATTAAACTTGTTTCACGAACTTGTTTACCTTTCTAAACACTTCAATTTTGATACAAACGTTTTCGAAAACCCCACGTCCCCTCTCACGGGGCTAGCACCTCGCGATGACCACTAGGGAGTACTTTTTTAAACTTAAAGTTTAAAGGATCTTGGATGAGTATTGAAAAGTTGTCATTTGGATTAATCCATCTTTACAATGTTTCAAACTAAAGTATATGCATTAGATGGCTTAGCCTTAAGATTAGGCTGCCCTATTTAGCGAGAAGCTCGTGAAAGCATGACTTGTGCCCTGTTAAGGAATCAAGATGTCTAGCAAGCAGATCACTTGTTGTCATACCGCATGTACCTTCCTCGTTAGCACCAATTTGGGCATAGGCTTAGAGTGTATAGTAGTACAACAAGAACCTTCTACATCAGCAATCTTTTACCAAGCTCATATAAGAAACCGTAGATACTTCCCCTATGTTTACCAAAACAATTGCATACTTTCTCGTGTAGGTATGAACTTTAATACTGCATGGTATTAGGATGATCTAAGCTTAGATTTAGAAGCCTAACCTTTACGCACAAGAGACATAAGGTTGGAAGAGTATGTCACATGCTATGTGCTATGTATTTATCGTTTTCCCTTATCATACATGATTACCATTTTTAGCATCATGCTAACCATGATCTTTCATGCAGACACCTAAATACGCACACACTTGTCATTTACACACACTTACTTTCCCAAAACATGATACCACACTAGTATCATGTGATTGACTTTAACCGACGCATAAGACCGAATCCCTTAGGATCACGGACCCTTAGGATCACAGTTATCATACTCCATTCAAGATGCTTACTTTGCACCCAATCTACTACTCGTCCAGGGGAACCACAAACACGGGCTAAGTCACACACACTATGTACCATAGGGTATAACACATTGTTTACCCGAGATTGGATTGAGATTTCTAACTGATACAACCTAAACATGAGGATGTGCCACATTGGCAAGATCTTGAGACTGATCACCATTAAGATTGACTATATTCTTCAGGGTATAACACATTGTTTACCCGCCTTTATGTAGATCACCTCTTAGGTCTAAAAAGGTCAAGATCTCCTAGTTAATCATGCATTGTGAACAACTCGGTACCCTTATATTCCCCATTAAGGTATAACACACTATTTACCCAAGATATCACATGAGTTATAGGAACCTATTATGGTCTTTAAGCCTATTATCACACCGATAATGCGATAATCCCTCTTGTCCACCATTATCTCATGGATGTCATCCCAAACCAGTGCCACATAGACACTATACGATGGATTTTCATAATTTATCTCTAACCCCTTTATTGATCATAAAATCTCATCATGATATTCTAACCATTGTGATGCAGCCATACCATAAACATCTCACACATGTCTCAAGCATGCATTAACATGTCTTGTATACATAACCTGATCCTGTCCTTGTATGACTCAGTCAAAGCTTGGAAGAGGCTAGACCGTTGCCTTGTCCAGGTTTATCCAATCATGGCGCATTCAGAGGGGGATCCGTATATATATTCCAGTGAGGATTCGGGTTCGGATTTGCATTTGGACTCAGGATAAGATTCAAGACATTTGTTAGATATAGATCAGGTATTGGGAATGACAAAACCATAGAATCCTTCAGGAAGCAACAACCAGGCCACTCAAGGAGAGTAGTTTCCCCTACCGCAACCTCTAGTTAACCCAGAGATTGCCAATGCACTAAACACAATATTCTATAGTGATCAGTTCGCACAAGTCCTGCAATTCCACTTTCATCCCCGTCAGCCAAAGGACCGAACATCGGACCGCCTTTCTGACTCTGAAATTGTGGAAAATCCTAGAGGACCAACTGCTTCCCATCTGGAAAGGGCAAGAAGGCCGACATCTACTCCCGTCGCTTCTTTCTTCATTGGCAGTCCTTCAGGCCACCCTACCAACATCTTTTAGTTTGGACCAGGAAGTTCTCAACCACACCATAAGCCGATCTGGTTGGGTCAGTATCAGAATAGTTAAACCATTGGTTAGTTTGGTCAGATTCAGATGGGACAGCTGACAGGGGGAATGGTCAATTTGGGTTAGTTTCAGCCAGCACTTTCTAGCTAGTTCAAGGGCATTTCAGTCAAGGGCAGAATCAGTTTATTTAGAGCTAGACTATGCAACTGATTCAGCCTGTGGTTCCAAGTCAATTTCAACCATCCGAAGTGTCAGCTAGGGCAGTCAGACCCCCATCAGGCTTTATTTCCTCAATTCAAAATTTCCCAGCATAGCCTGTCACGACTCATGTGACCAATGTACCTCCATTTTATAATCAAGGCGTTAACTTCTCTACCACACCGGCAAATCAAACTCCAGTCACTCTTGCTTTCCCAACCTTGTCTAGGGGACCTGTACTACCCCAGACACTTTTCAATCAAGAAGCATCACATCTACTCCTCCTACTCAGCCTGGGTCTCAACTGGAAATCAACCAAGCTTACCGCCAAACCTAACAGAGATATGGTAGCAATTCTTAGCCAACCATGCTTCTCAGTTCGTCGGAGTTCAACCTCCAGCTCTTCTTGAAACTCCTGCCCCACAGGAAGAGGAATGGCTCCCTGATAACTTTGTTATGCTAGAACTCGTAAAATACCAGGGTGAAGGAGACCCAAGGTCACACTTGACCAACTATCAAACTGTCATGAAAGCTCACTGTATCAGTGATAAGATGATGGCAAAACTTTTCATTATTACCCTGGGGAAGCCTGCAAATGAATGGTACAATCATCTACCACTTGAGATCGCCCACGATTGGAAGCTTTTATCTGCATCTCTGATTGAACATTATGGATTCAACTCCCAAATGCGTACTACGATGCAGAGTTTAGAAGCTGTGAGGCAGAAGCTTGGGGAATTGTTTAAGCCTTATTACAATGGATGGATGGCGACTCAGGTGCTATTGAAGGGTTGTCTTAGCTTATCAGAGATGATTGTAAAACTTTTGGATGGAGCCTTGCCCGCTTACAGAAAGAGATTGGGCACTGATACCTATTCCTGCTATAACGACGTGTATGAGAAAGTAGAAAGGTTAGAGAGGATTGAATCAATGGATACACATGCTGGATAGTCATCTAGTAAGACATGGTTTAAGAAGAATGAATCATGATCGACCTCCAACCCTGCGCCAGCCAAAGGAAAGCAAGTGGCAGTTTAGCTAGTACAGTCAGAACCAGTAGAGCCTGTAAAGTTGTCTAAAGAGGAATACCATGGGATCTCACCCTACGCAGCCAATCTCGGCTTTCTGTTCACCAAGTTGAGGGAGCTAAACAAGTTGAGAGCCTTAAGCCCTAAGCTCCTCCCAAGCTAGAAGAGAAGAGCAACTTTCATCACTACCATGTTACTAAAGAGCATCGAACCAACAACTGTAAAGAGCTGTTCAAAGCTATCTGCAAGCTTGTGGACGACAAGGTAGTGGCTGAGCCTCGGTTGAAATCCAGTACGAAGAATAACCCGTTGCCTCAGTTTGATGGGAACGTGAATGCAGCCAACTCAGGCTTTAAGGAGTGTCAGGTTCTACAATGCATGAGCGAATCAACCGATGAGTTTATCATGATGATCGGGTCTAGGATTGATCTAAATGTTATAATGGCTATACTCAAACAAGGTTCAGCCTTGCTAGGACAAGGAGGTCAGTTCACCAGCTCAGGGCAAAGATTCAGTCTTTGCGGAATGCACCCCTGCGATGCAACAAATTCACCGTCTTTCCAGGTCATAAAATTTGAAACTCTTCTTTGCAACTAAGGGGCACCGGATCACATCCTTGCCACACTTTTTCCATGCTCACTATTAGGCCTATCGGGCGACTAGTACATGATGCAAACTGAGAAAGTGAAAGGAAGCTGGCGTCGTATGTCCGAGGCTTTTCTGAAGGCATTCAGATATTTGGATAGCCCTAAGGTGAGTATGAGGGATCTAATGACCTGTAAACAAGATGAGTTTGAGACGTTCATTGAGTACAATCACTGGTGGATGGCAAATGAAGTCGTTTTGGATGTAAAACCTAAGGAAAAGGTCTTGGTGAAAGTTATGATTGAGGGGTCATGCCCGGAATATAAAGAGAGACTCTTCAGGATGCAATTTGACGGCTTTGAGTACCTAACCAAGGAGGGGAGGAAAATAGACTTTCTGATCAAAGAACAAGAAGCTCAACTGATGGTGGTAGGAACCGGCATCCTCCCCGATCATGTTTTTCATCTCTTAACCCAATCTAACCCTAAAACTACTCAAGTATCCCAAGATGATCCTATGGACGAGTTCGACCTGTTTGACTCCGTTTATGCTACAGAGGGCACCGCAGAACCTATAATTGGAGTGACTGAGGGAAGTTCCTTGCTAGTTACATCGGGGCCAATAGACTTAGATGCTTATATTCTGAGGTCTCACCGTAAGCAAAAAAGGGAGGACGTCAACTCAGTGGAAGGGGAAGAAATAGTCTTTGGAAAGAAGCCCAAAGACTTGGACGCCTATCACCTTAAGGGTCCAAGAAAGTGCATGATAAAGCCCAATATCCATGGCAAACATCCAAAGGAACCAGGTTCTTAGATTACGGAGTGCTCAGAGTAACCCGAAGCGGGCGGGTTTTCAAAAATAACCCCAAACAGCTGAGAGATTCATTGGATGAGGAAGTGGCCAGAGATCCTACCGAGCCTCCATTACCTCCAGCAGTGGACCAAGATGAATTAAAAGTCGATCTACTGATTAATCAGTTGAAAAGCACCCAAACAAAGTATAGTACTAGTAACTCATGCACTTCTCAGAGGCTCATCGCCGAGGGCTAGTACGGAAACTTATGGCAATGAAAGCTACCCCTAATACTTCTGTGATTGAGATGTGCACATCTATAGGTGAAGGAATTCCATTGAAAAAGGCCCCAACTATTACTTTCTATTGGTCAAACTCATTGCCTGAATGTGGGAATCAAACAAAGCCCTATTTATCCGGGTCAAGGTCTTTGATCATTCAATTCTGTATGTTTTGGTGGATGACAGGTCAGCCTTTAACCTATGCCCCTTAAAAGTTCTTCCGCACTTGAGCCTAAATGAAAGCATGCTTGAGAAGTCCGACACTATGATCAAGGCGTATAACAATTCAAGAAGGACTATTATCAGAGCCTTTACTACTGAGATCAAGGTGAATGGGGTCAAGTCGATAGTCAAATTCCTTTTTTTGATATACCAGTATCATACTCCTTATTATTTGGCCGACCATGGATTCACGCTGTAGGGGCTGTCCCCTTCACTCTTCACCAGAAAATCAAGCTGATTCACAACGGGGAATTAATCACCATTAAAGCTGATAAAGAATCCGCTATGGCTGCAGCGACATTTGAGGAGAAAGAATCTCAAGCTTTAAGGATATCAATGGTTGGAAAAAGCTCGAAGAGGATGAAGCTTACACCCACGAGTATCGCCATTTCTCGGCAGGCCTAAAAAAGATGATGAAGCACCAGGGTTTCATCCCAGGCAAGGGGTTAGGCAAAAACCACCAAGGGATTGTGGAGGCAATTGACCCTCTTCTACTTATACCCCAAGTAGGCTTAGGTTTTACCAACAAGCACAACCTCTATAAGCATAAGAGGCCGAACTTCATAAGTAAGTTAGAGGTTTAGGGTAGTTTTGAGTTGCATCTAAGTTGTAGCTTCTACTCCAACACTTCCAGCAAGTTCTAACAACTTAGAACTTGTTGTGGGTGCTTTCAAGAAGAGCCATCACACTCCAAAAGCTTTTCTTCATCTTTTCCATTTTTTTAACCAAGACTAGTTTCAAGATTTCAAGTCTGGAAATCCACTATTTTAGGCTTGTTAGAACTTCCCTTAGATCATTACACCTACACCGAACATACACCTTCAGTTTAGAGCCCATTTAGGTTTCGATCCAAGGTTTCACATCTTCAACATCAATAAAAGAACAAAGAGAGCTCCCGGAGGACATCGATGGTCTAGAAAAAGTGGATTCACAGCTATGGGGTATGCCTTTGAGTTCCTAGAGTCTTGTTCTATGTATTTATGCATGTTGGTAGTGTTTATTTGGTTGTATTTAAGTTTTAACGAAATTTGGGCATACTGCCACTGTCATGTCGTTAACGACATGGCTGATGTCATTAATGACATTGTGATGTTATTAACAACATTGCGATGTCGATAACGACATCAACTCATGTCGTTAACGATATTACACCTCCAGTAGCCCCGAAATTGCTTTTTTGCTTCGTTTATGTCCAATCGGTCAAGTGGTGATCATTCAAACTTCAAATTTCAGTTTTTCAGTGACATAGAACTTAGTATTAAGCACTTTCGGGACTTATAATCCATTCAAGAAATGATTTGGGTGGTTAAAGTCAATTTCCTCTTCGCCGGGGTTTCGTTTTATCGACTTTAACGACTTCTTTCCCGATTGGATTATGATGGTAGCCCCATTACTTTATATTTAGACTTAGATTTAATTTCTTTCCATATATATTATGAAGTTGTTGATAGGAACCCACACGAAGGGAACTCGATTCCCGAATAACTGACCAAACGAAACTCGCATATGGCATTTTCACTAAATAAAAATGACCAACATACTTGTGATTAAAAATGGATCATTTTCATAAAGAAATAAGCCTAAAAGATATTTTCATTGATTTTAAATGGACCATAAGGGTCTCATAAAATATCTGAATTTGAGCATATGTGGTGCACTCTCACGTGTTTTTATTGTGAAATATAAATTATGCTAACCTTTGTGGATGCAAGTAGACTAGATTAGATGTATGCTAGGTTTACTTTCCTTCGGGTATCGTACTTAATTCAAAATCAATGTAATATTTGTTAAAATTCGTGTATTCTAGGCGATTGTATTCATTAGACATCGATGTATTTAGGCAATTTGTATCCCATAATCTCAATATGTAACTAATCTCCCGTAGATTATGCGCATTTACTTTCCTATGTGTTTACTTTCCCGCATATATTTAGTGCTTTCCACATGTGCGTTAAACAAATATATAAGCCAAAAACACTTAGTATCTTGAAATGTTATAAAGATGGTTTTCAAACCGATGTAATTTAACTCAAATAACAAACGAAATAGATAACTCTTCCCGGATCGAATCTCTATACTATGATATTGTCTCAAACACCCCGTGGTCTAGGCTGTACAAAAAATATTCCCAGAAGAGCTGATCCGGGTGGCGACTCCATATCATATGCCAGAGATTTAGGTCTCGTGTGTATTAAACTTGTTTCACAAACTTGTTTACCTTTCCAAACACTTCGATTTCGATGGGGCAGACGTCTCGCAGTGACCGCGTGGGTAACGACGTCGTCCGCTCACACCCGCTCATAAAAGATTAAACTTATAAGCTAATAGTTGTAATCAAGGATGACAATGGATCTTGGATGTTGTCTAAAACCGTGGCTCCATATCTTATATTAGGGTCTGGATCTCACATGGATATTTTCTAGGGTTACCTAATAGATATGCATCCAGATATGAGTCAATAAATTTTTTACGAACATGGGAATACTCAGGACTAGTTTTATAAAAACAATTATATATTAGTTAAGAAATATCAAAAGTTGTGTTTATTAGAGTTATAATAAAATTTAAATACTATTAAAAATTTTACACTTCCCATAGAGTATTGAAGACATTTTGTAATATTCATTGATGCAAAGAAAAAAAAAGAAAAATGATTTATTTATAATTATTGATTCAAAGCTCTATATATAATCATACAATATGTATTTTTTGAATTATTGTTCATGATATATTATAAGATAAAATAGAAGAAAAAATTGCGGTTGAAAAGAGTACCAATTTGACGTTGAGAAGTTTCGCGCACTTGAGTTACGTAAGCGTACGACCCTTAACTCTATAGCTTTCAACTTAAAAATTCCCAAAAGTGGTGAAATTGTTCTGAAGGGGAGTAATTAGACGTCACTCTAATGCTATAAAGCCATTACTTAACGAAGAACATAAAAGATCATGGCTACAATTTTGTTTATCCATGATTGAAGAAAATAGCATACCATGTGACCCAATTTTTAAAGACATGTACAATGTCGTTCATATTAATGAGAAATGGTTATACATGATAAAAAAGAATGAGAAATACTACTTACTACCTAACGAAGAAGAACCTTTGCGTACATGCAAGAGAAAAAATTTCATTGCTAAGGTCATGTTTTTAGTTGCTGTAGCTCGTCCGAGATTCGATGTTCACGAAATTGAAATATTTTCGGGCAAGATTGGTATATTTCCGTTTGTAACGAGAGAACCTGCCAAAAGGAGTAGTGTTAATAGAGTTGCGGGTACCATGGAGACCAAGCCGATGACTTCAGTGACAAGAGAAGATACAAGAGCTTATTTGATTGAAAAAGTGATACCGGCTATTAAGGAAAAATGGCCAATGGAAGATAGAATGCGGCCAATATTTATTCAACAAGATAATGCAAGGACTCATGTGGATCCTAATGATTTTGAATTTTGTGAAGCGGCCAAGAAAGACGGATTTGATATTCGTCTAACATGCCAACCTCCTAATTCACCGGATTTGAATTTTTTGGACCTCGGATTTTTCAATGCTATCCAATCGTTGCAATATAAGGAGAATCCTCGAACAATCGATGAGCTTGTGAATGCAACAATGAAGTCATTTGAAGTATTTTCTACCGTTAAGTCCAATCGGATTTTTTTGACATTACAACAATGTATGGTCGAGATTATGAAAAAAAGAGGTGATCACGATTACAAATTGCGGCATCTTAAGAAAGAAAAGTTGGAGAGGGAAGGCAAGCTTCCAATTCAATTGAAATGTGACATTACTTTAGTAGAAGATGTTATTAAGTTCTTAAACTATAAGTGTTTAAAATTTGCTGAAATACATAATCTGTCAATGTCATTTTCGCCTATTCACTTTCGTAATATTTTTAAGTGCATATCAACTGGATTTTTTCATCTACCAATTTCTTTAACTATATAAAGAAATTTAAGTTCAAATGAAATTTCATAGCAGAATGCAAATTTACAATTCTTAAGTTTTAGAGGAGTTATAAAAACAAAAAAAAATTATATTCAACCTTGCACATGAGACACAACGAAAATGAATAGAAAGACAAGCATGAACTGCTGGTTTGCTTATTTGAATACAAGGTTCTATTGATTATATAAAAAAAAAACACAAGCATGAAGACCAAACTTAGAGTACAAATTCAGAGATATTTTGGGCAATGTACAGGGAGATGCAATAATTAAAAGGGCGTTAATTAATCTCTTGGTTTTTTCTAATTGGAAAAATACTCCATTAATCTGATCGAATTTTCTAGTTGATTTAAATCAAAAAAATTGAAATAGAAAATCGATTAAACAAATTCAACAGTAGAGCATGACTAAGAAATTGATTGAACCAAAAAGACTACACACCCATATGAAATTTATTTGTCTTGAAAATAGAAGGTCATTAATAAGGATAAAAGTGAAAAAATTTGATGAACAAAACTTGAGATTTTGTGAAACGTCCATTATTAAAATCTTGAATTTGTGTGTAGAAACGTCCAATATATAAAAAAGACCAAAGGGAGTATAATTTTATCAAACATTAAATATATATCAGTTAATAGTATCAATACTAAACCGTAACAATAAACCATTACAGCAAACCGCAATAGTGAACAACAACAATAACCGTAATGACAATAACGCTACCAAACGAGACATAGTGTATTATTTAAATCGATACTGTACAAATTAAAAGTTTGTTTGTGCCACGTGTTTAATTAATAGATGTTAATTAATAAATGTTTTTTATAACATAAATTGTATTATATTAATATTGATCTTGTGAACTTCAAATTTTTTAAAAAATCTAATAAAATTCTGCCATGTGTTAATTAATAGATGTTAAGTCAGCAGACACAGAAAAATGTCGCTACTCATTGATAGATGGAAAGTGAGAAAGTAATAGTTAAATAAAATAAATTTATAATAAATCACAAACAGAAAATGTGATGTGTAATCGCACATTATAACATACAAATTTAACAATCAATAAATACTAATATAATAATAATAATATATTCATCAAAAAAAAAAAAAAACTAATATAAAAAGGATATAAGGCGGATGGGGCAAATCCTAGGACTTTGATTTGTAATTACCAAGATACAAAATTAAAAACCGAAAGCAGACAATAAACAAAATAATTGATAAAATGATCTTATCTCTAAAAAAATATATATATAAACACGGGTCACGCGACACTTACATAAATAAAGTTTCAATTGTTACATATTTTTTAACTAAATAAATATTTGAGAACAACTTACAAAAATAAAAAATTGTTAAATGCATCAATTCGGTTGCCTTTATAAGTTGGCCTTATCTCTAGATCTAACTCCATATTTTGCTACTATCACCTTTAACTTGTCAAAAATGTTCTTCAATTATGTGGAAAACTAACGATTTCAATTCAGATAATAAACTGAACTAAATAATCAATTTCGTTATATATGATAATATAATAATTCAATAGCTGTAGAGATAAACATATAATTTTATTTTGCCGAATTTAGAGTACAAAGTAAAATTTTTGTATATTTTTTATTACATCCACCGATCCAAGCTTAAGAAAACAATTAATGGATTCTGCAGTTATAAATAATTAAATAAATAAATAAAAAATTTAGACACAAACAAAATAACACCTGTGCGCTTATAAAGCCACTGTTTGACACCAACAAAAGGAAAAAGTTTGTGCTATTTTTCTTTTAAGCCCCAAATTCATCTCTGTAATAAATAAATTAACATTGTAAACAGCAACTTCAGGTTGTCCAAATGTGCTTCATTTTATTGTGCAATGAAGAGGAGACAGAACTAGGGAGACAGCAAGCACCAGGATCGTGTCCATACTGTGGAGGAAAAGTGGACGCCATTGATGTAGAAAGAAAATGGAGCTGCTTTTTTTTGCCAAT
>CAOJBI010218662.1:0-10386 GCA_948277035.1 Euphorbia corollata
TAGCATATTCTTCCCACAAATGATCAATCAATGCATTACGGAACTCATTATAAAAAAATTAATTTAATATAAATTATAAACTTAAATATATTAAAAACTTAATTTAAATATAATATTATAAAAAAACAAAAAAAAAATTAATATCCCTTTCTCCCACACACAAAGGCGTGGGAGAAAGAGAGAATGAAGGACACCATGTCTGGCGTCCTTCATCAGGGGATGCCAGCGCCTGGCGTGGCGTCTGGCATCCGTTGGAGACGTCGGACGCCAGGACGCCGGCGAGATGGCGTCCCCTTGGAGATGCCCTAAGGGGTCTCAATGTATTAGGGTTTTGGAGGTATCTTTACCCAATCAATAGGTAATTGAAAAAATGTTGACTGTGTAATAAATATCCAAAATTAACTTAGACACGTTTATCTAAGAATCTAATTTCTCGCAAAAAAAAAAAAGTTAAAAATCTAATTACTCTAAAGTCTAAAGGGGAAATGTGGAATGAGCCAAAATAATAAATTGTTCATCTTCTCCTTTGAGAAAAAATAAAAGAACATTGAAAGAAAAATCAAAATCGATTAAAAGGGGTCTCGATCTATTATGGTCTCTCGAGCTATCTTTACCCAATCAATAGGTAATTAAAAAAATGTTGACTATGTAATAAATATCCAAATTTAACTTAGACACATTTATCTAAAAATCTAATTTCTCGCCAAGAAAAGTTAAAAATATAATTACTCTAAAGACTGGGGAAATGTGGAATGAACTGAAATAATTAACTGTTCATCTTCTCCTTTGAGAAAAAATAAAAGACAATTGGAAGAAAAATTAAAATAGATTAAGCATTTTTATTAATTCATTTACCAGTTGCATCATGGTTGTCGAATCCGGTTCAATCCCTTGAATTGGTGAAAGTAGAAGGTTAAGGGTCAATGGTTCAAGTTAATGTGCTTCGCGTCGTCAGGTCGTCGGTCCAACTGACCAGGTCAACGGGTCATTAACGGGTTAGAAACATTGTGGGCTTTTAATATGATTCATTCCATTTTTATCGCCATGTCCAAGTTTAGCTGATTCAACCGGCAGGGCCGAATCTGGCAATACTGGTTACCATCATCCTTCTATTTTCTCTTGAAAGGCTTTGTTACAAGGGAGTCGGTGTTACAATTTTTACAACTACAGATTGTAAATCAGTGGGGTTATGGGCAATTTTCCGGTGATTAAGGGAGGCAATTGCCGTCTTTTGCTACCCCCTGGGTTCCGCCATTGTGTGGAGGACAAAAAATTGTTTTTTCATTAAAAATATTGATATTATAGAAAGTATTTTAATCAGTTCAACATTCTTGTAATATAACTTTATTATTTAGAAATTACATGTCACAATACGAGTAATTTTTGGAGTTTCTTTTTTCATTTTTATGGTTTTTTAAAGTTTACGATCTATGTTTTAATTAAAAAAAATTATACATTTCAAAATTTTCAAAATTTATGCATTTTTAGTAATTTATCTACAATATTTCTGATTCGAATGAACAAGATTATTTATTATTGTAACAACGTATTTAAATATTGACGATCCTTTGTTTGCAATTTTTTTGAATTTATAATCCTAATTTCACCGAATATCTTTTAAAAATCAATAAAACCTCGAAGTTTACCTGAATTTAACACATCATTTCTATCACCAATTATCGTGACATGTATTTCTTTTGTGTTCATTTCATTCCCATTTGAATTGTATCATTTTATTGTTTGAAACGAGATTTTCATCAATAAATTTCTTGATAGGATAATAAAACATAACAAAATGCGTCAATAGTTGAGAAGTACTTTTTTAACTTTTAATTTAAATGTCCCGCTTCATTACATATATTTTTCTTATAATTAGTCCGTCATAGTAGTTAGTGTTCTTCTCAATTGTTTTTGAACATTTTAGATGTTGATAATAAACATACATATTATCGAATTCGAAGATGTTTTCTTGACAAAATACAAACTTTCCTAATAATGGTTCATCAAGACATTTATTGTAATGCATTTATTGATTACAAATTCGAAGTTTATTTATTTTGGTGATTTAATTAATTGATTACTTCATGTTTTATATTTAAGGGTAAACTTCAAAAAAGGGATTTGTGATTTGAGTCATTTTCAAAACGGGTCTTGTATTGGATTTTATAGATCTCAAACGTGGCAAGGGGCAATTTGAGATACTTAAAATCCAATACAAGACCCGTTTTGAAAATGACCCAATTCACAGGTCCCTTTTTTGAAGTTTACCCTATATTTAAACCATGATAAAGACATATTAAAAAAAAATTTACAAATAATTTTGTAAATATTTTATTTTAAGTATAAAACATTTCAAATTCTACATTTTTACCCATTTATTCTAAAGGAAATTCATGAAAATGTTGAGGGGCTCAAAAGAAAAATACGAGAATTAAATAAAAATAATGATAAAAAAAAGAAAAAAATAGAATAGAAAAATATTTGTGTGATCAAAGCGGAGGTATGGCTAATGATGTGTTTTCTTCCGCCAGCCATTGTGCTTCGTTGACATTAGCTTCCCAGTTCAAACCCTAATTGTTTCCAGATTCGCTCCTCAGCTTCTTGCGAACGAATCAGGGGTTGCTTAGATTGATCATGGACACCTTCATTTCTTCCTAATTGTTCTTCAGGTCGGCCCCCTTCACCCAAATTCTCTTTTTTCTTCTTCTCCATTTTTATTTCACATTTCGTGCGTGCTCTTGTTGCTGTTTGTGATCTCCTCCAGTTACCCTTATGGTGATACGCTTGAATTACTGGCCTGCGAAAAGTATTGCTATGTGTGTATTTGTACATGTAAAGGCCTTATCTTCTGTATCTGGAAACAGGGTCTGAAACTAGGATCGATGAATTTCCTTCCACTCAATGGCAAACTGTATGAATTATGAATGAAAAAGCTTTTTAATTTGTTATTGGCTGCTTTGATGATACTGAGTCAAATGCTTGTATCATGATACTTACGGTTATCAATGCATTCTTTATAAGTGAGCCATTTTGGTTGATTTTGATATGGAAGTCTACTTCTTTGTCTGTCATTAACGCTTTCATTGATATTACATTGTTATTCAAATGAATGAATTTATTTGTTTTGTTTTGGGCAAGTCAACTTATAATAAGGTGTGAATCTCCGTTTTTTTATGCTGGTTATTTAGCTAGGTATTTATGGCTTATTTAAGTGGCTAGATTTACTGACTGTTGACATGGACTTTTGGGTTCTTGATGAAGTTGGTGTATTGTAGCATTCCTTCGACACTGCTAGTGCAACTCATCATTTGCTTTTCACATACCTTGCAGGTTGCATACTTTCTGTTGAAATGTACTGTAGTAACTATAGGTTTTGCAATGATACTTACACTTTGATGCTGATAGAGTATTGTTCGAAATGCCATTAGTACCAAATGATAGTCACGGGGACAATATTTCAGAAACTGAGCCCATCTTACGCCAGTCTGACATTTTGCAGCAACCTGAGGAGTCTTCATCTTCATCTTCATTTGAAATCACACCTACAGGGAGAGACCACAGTGTTATTGATTTGGAAAGTATTCACATTGATGAAACTTGTCATCTAGTGAGTCCAGAGCAACCACAGTGTCGCATTTGCCTTGATATTGGAGGTCTTTACTACCTATATATTCTGCTTGGTACCCTTTTTTTTGTATCTTACTTTACTTGCTCTAGATTTCCATGAGAACTGCTGCGATGATATTTTTGAACAATTTCTGGATAATATAGACCCATCCCACCGTTGGAATCCTAAGTAGGTCATGTCTTGGTGTAATTCAGGAGAGGATCTAATTGCACCATGCCATTGCAAAGGCACTCAGAAGTATGTCCACAGGTCATGTCTTGATAACTGGAGATCAACTAAGGTGAACATTCTTCTTTCTCTATTGTTTTGTTTGTTTGATTAGCAATTATAGCAATGGATAATTAATGTTTCAGTTTCCTCATTTCGTGGTGCTGCTAGAGTTGACTCAATCATCAGATTTACGCTTGTGGTGTTGTAACTGATATTTTTTTGTTGCTTTCCACTAAAATGATTTTTTTACAGGAGGGCTTTGCTTTTGCTCATTGTACAGAGTGCAGAGCATTGTTCATATTGCGTACCAATGTTCCTGCTGACAGGTGGTGGTTGAGGTTGAAATTTCAGTTCCTTGTTGCCAGAGACCATGCATTCATTTTTATTGTCGTTCAGCTGGTATGGTAACTTTTTTGTATTGATTACTTCCAATTGAGCTTGATTGAGCCAATATTGCAGTTTCTTACTCTTACATATGAGAAAAATCTGCTGATGCCACCACATGCACTTGCAAATATACCTTTACTTATTTCATGCACCTATGTGATTAAAAAATGGAATCTTTATACGGATTTAATTTTAAATTAACATGTGAAAACCTTTGTCTTGAAATAAGGATGTATTTGTAAAATTTTGTGAAGTTGACAGAAATCACATTTAAATTACGTACGAAGGAAAGAAGGCTTATTTTGCATTTTGACATCTTGAAAATGATGGTCTAGAAAAGATCATGGATCAGATGTGACATAATCAATGCATAATGA
This sequence comes from Euphorbia corollata, assembly GCA_948277035.1. Classification (NCBI taxonomy): domain Eukaryota; kingdom Viridiplantae; phylum Streptophyta; class Magnoliopsida; order Malpighiales; family Euphorbiaceae; genus Euphorbia; species Euphorbia corollata. The sequence continues at coordinate 4,603 of CAOJBI010218662.1, forward strand.
ATTCATTATGAGATTGGTTTAAGTGTCAATCTGCTAACTAACCTATATTATTTTAGGAAACAAGCTCTTAATTTTCTTAAAATATGATCTGAAATTTTTCTATGATTTTCCTGAAGTTTTTGTTTACAGAATGTTTCTAGAATGTGGAAACTCTACACAATCAAATTTTTATGCAACATTCTTTACCCACTTATGAATCATAAATCATGATTTGGTGACATCTCGTACGACTCTATGGGAATGGAGTTACTGTCTTAAAACTGGGATATTGATTTGTGTGTGTGTTTTCAGGACAAATTTTCTTGAAAATCTTTTCAACTGCTGACTCAAAATTGTTTCTGCGTGACTTTATCAGTCTGTGGTTCGTAGAAATTAAGATGTAATATAATCTAAAAGGTCATGTACTGCAATATCTCAATTATTTTGGGTGGAGACCTGTTTAGCTATGCTATTCAGTTTCCACAATTAAAACAATAACACGTGCATTGTCATGTTCTCTTAGAAGTTTTAACAGTTTTGATGAGTAATGACACATGCCAATTACTACCTACATACTGGGAAATGTTATCTTTAGATTCTTGCCATCTCTTGCTCTGTAAAGTACAATTACCATACTGACTTGTAGACTGTTAAATTTTTTGCTTCAATAGATTGTTGCATTGTTGGGGATTCTTGTGTACAAGTTTTATGGGGAGGAGCTCAGGGAAATGTTTGGCTATGAAGAACATCCTTATGGATTTTATACTATGGCTGGTATGTTATATCTATCGCAATATAGATTTTTTTTTGTCAGACTGTGTAATTTGAATCTACTTTTCAACGTCTTCAATTTTAAGATGAACATTTAACAATTCGAGTATTTGGCATGTATAGGATAATCTTGTTATGTCATCTTGGAGGATGTACACGATTTTTATGATTACTATGTATGAAAAACGATTTTTTTGATTACTAGACAATCTTATAGAAAAGTTATATTAGCATAGTTAATTTGGATCATCAGTATAAATATTATAAGTTAATCTAGGTAATTCCTCTTGTCCAGAAGTTGGGTAGAATCAGTTGAAGTGGTTAAAGATATGCCAATGGAATGCTTTTGTGGATTATTGCCTTGAATGAAGTCCCTTTTTTGGGACAAGGCACACTTAGTTTAGCTGGTTTGATCTACTTTTCCATTATGAATAATAGTTCATTTAGACAATATATGATGCTTCAAAGATTAGAACAGTTGAATTTTGCTATAAATACATTTCACAACTCGTTTGGCTTCTGATGTGATCCTTAAGCATTTGCTTGTTCAGAAACAAATGCTACTTGAACTATTGACCTCCATTGCATTGCATAAAGTAAGTTTACTTGTTGCTTCTGAATGTAACATGTATTAAGACTATAAATGGCGATACGTAGGCTGACTAGAATTTGGATTCTAAATGAAAACATAAATCTTTGTTTTGGAGGTAACCAGTTCTGGTGCGTGCCACTTATTATATTGTAAACCTGGAGATTAAATGATAACATTTACTTCTGTTTACCTACCAGTATCTTCTTATTACTACTAATTCTACATTTTATTTTATTTATGCAGTTTTAGCTATTGTTTTGGTGGGTCTGCTGTATGGTTTCTTTATTGCCATAATATGTGGACAAAGGATCAATGAACGCCATTATCATGTTCTGGCTAAACAAGAACTGACAAAGGTCTCACATTTACTCTTACGTTCTATTGGTGTTTGTCTAGTTGTTTATGTTGCTTTAAATATTTTTATGTACTTAAAGGTAAATCCTATGTTATATGTTTTTTTTTCAATATGGTAAACCTAACCATCAAGATACAAGAGGATGTTCCATGGTGTATGTTGTTTGCGGATGGCATTTTATTAATTGATAAAACAAGGAAGTGGTTAACAAGAAGCTAAAAGTGTGGAGACAGTTTAGAAAATAAAGGTTTTAAATTAAGTAGAAGTAAAACATAATACATGCACAAGTAGTTCAGCCTAGACAAGAGAGATAATAAAGAAGTAATTAGGGGATACAATTGTGTCAAAATCCAAACGCTTTAAATATGTAAACTCTGTTTTTTAGATGATTGAATGATTAATGATGATGATGATGTTGCAACTCATAGGGTCAACACAGGATAGTTGAAATGGAGATGTGCTATTGGAGTCTTGTTTGACAAGAAAATACATTTGAAAGTGATAGGTCAATTCTATAGAACCGTGGTTAAGCCTGACATGACATATGGTAGCAAGTGTTGGGCGACTAAAATAACATACTCAAAGGATGAGTGTGGTCGAAATGAGGATGCATAGGTGGATGGACGGATACAAGAATGAGCCGTATTAGAAACGACTAAATGAGTGCATCCCTCAAAAGACTTGGTATGACAAATATTGTGGAGATAAACTGAGAGAAAGACGATTAAGATGGTATGGACATGTGGTACGGAGACCAATAGATGCCCTTGTCAGGAAGTGTGAGAACTGAATGATAGAAAGTTTGTGTAGAGGGAGAGGTAGAGCTAAAGATTACGTGGAGAGAACTATTTTGAAAGATACGTGTTTGTGAAATATTGACGAGTATTTGGCATCTGATAGGGCTTCATGGTGCCAGAAGATCCATATATCCGACTATGAGCTGGGCGGACCGTGCTCAGACCTACCTCACTTAGCATGAGATTGAGGCTTGGTTAATTGATTGATTGTTTGATGGTAAACCTAAACCTATGCTTTAAAAGATAATATCTTTTGTTGGATAAAAATCTGTGGCATTAATATAATACTATTTGGAAACGTGATACTGGTAGTAGTTATCTTAATTATGCAACTTTCTTTAGTGGACCAAATTCCCTCTTGAATCTCCCCTCTCAAGTCTGTTTATGATGCCAAATCCATTATATTTTAATTTGGCAAAGAGTTGATGGATAGAATGATAAATTTCAGTATCGTTGTTATTTTCTACTTATTTTTGTTTAGTATTCTAGTTCTTTGATAAAGTATCATCGTGATTTAGATTCTGTATATTTTCAGGAATATGTTGTTCAAGACCGTGAAACTAGCAAGAACGTTCCTGAACTTGATGCTAGCCATGTCTCAGAGCTAAGGATGTTGGGTCTCTTTTAATGAAGAATTTTCTGCATTATGGTGCCATCTGTGAGTAGTTTCAACTCCACATATATATATATAACATATTTGTTAGCCTTTCACTGTTTTCATGCTGATTAGGATGACTAAAATCACTGAGTTTAGCTGTAGCCTTAGGACATGTGGGCCTAAAAAATGTCAACAAGTAAAGAGTATAGACTTGTTTGGTTGGTGGAACAGGTATTCCGTGTAACAGGAGAAAAATAAATGAAAAAATGTTTGGAGGAATAGCTATTTCATCGAATAGGAGAAAAAATAATGAAAAATGTATAGTATCTAACTACAGGAGGAATAACTATTTCACAAGATGTATGGTGGTTAGGAATAGCTATTCTACGAGATGTATGATGATTAGGAATACCAGATTTATTAGGAATAGATATTCCACGAGATGTATGATGGTTAGGAATATATATTTCATCCGTTTGCATCTTCTAGGCAAATGCTATATCATTTTTAACATTTTTTTCGTTCGTTTTTCTGCTATTCCACGGAATAGACATCCGCCAACCAAATGAGCCCTTTAAGTTTTAACTCTTAGTTTTGTATCCTACATTCTTGGCACATTAGTCTTATCAATGTTTTGTGGCATTACAAGCATAAAAACCGTGTCAAAATATGATGTGCATATGTATAGGGGATATACAATTTTTTGCCATATATGTTTTCTAACAGATCTGCGGTTTGCTACGGTGCATACAAATAAGTTTATACTATCATATCATGTCAGCTTTTATAATTTTCTTTGGCCTAATGCATACATAGTTTATTCCCCTAGAATTGTCCTCAAAAATCAAGTGTCCCCTTAAAATTTTGAAAGCATCCGGTTACCCCCTGAACTTGCAAAAAATGCACCAGTTAACCCCTCAACTTGTGAAAAATCACCAATTTGCCCCCCTAATTGTCACATGTCAGAGTGAAAAATGACATATTTGAGAAGTCAAACCAACCAGAATGTGACATGTGACATCTAGAGGGCATATTGATGCTTTTTTACAAGTTGAGGGGGTAACCGGGTGCTTTTCAAACTTCAAGGGAACACTTGGTTTTTGGGACAAGTTCAGGGAGTAAACTATGCATTACGCCTTTTCTTTGCTAAACATTCGACATATACTATTTACAAACATTAGGTATAAGAAGATTATTCTTTAAAGTATTCTTCATTTTTGTTTTCTAGGGTGTGGATTGGATAGGATCAGTACTTCTAAACCGTTGTTGAATTCATCTTCCATGGTACGAGTGAATTTGAGTTATTCTCAATAATTTTATACTCAAAGTTGTCGTTATTAGTTAATGAGATTGGAATATTAAGTGAATTATGTTGGCCTTCCACATACCTGTATTTAAGCTACTGCTGTGTATTAAAAAAATTTGCATCATATAATATAATACATGTTTACGTGGAAAATGTTTTTCCCTTTTGTTATTGAGATCATGGCCTCGTTTGGCAACGTTATTACTATTACGGTCGTTGTTTGCTGCTGCGGTTTATTGTTGTTGTTTGTTATTGGTACTATTAACTACTATGTATTTAATGTTTGGTAAAATTATAACCTGCGGTTGTTGTTAAAGATGTTAAACTACTTAAATTGATATATATTAAATAAATAAATAAAAGATTTATATTGGATAAAATACAAACTTTGTAAAATAATGTACATTTCTGGTAAGGTTTGAAAAAGAATATAAATCCTTTCTAAAAGGTAACCTTAACTCATGTTTTGTATTTAACCAAATACTTCTAAATAGTAGTTATATTCATAAAGGAATAAACTCAATTTCACAAAACTGCGGCACTCCATATCTATTCTCATTGTTAATATGGAACAAAGTAGAAATATTTATGCTTGTTTTCTCTATTCGGTATGTGATCATCTTGTATCGTACTATATTTATAATGCAATATTGTACGTAAAATCACCATCGACTTTTTAGTTTTGATTTTTTTCTTTTCTAGTATAGGTACGTTAAGCAATCGGATGCTAAATTCGACTAACATGGGATTTTACAGGCAAATATTCTAAAGTGGAAAAATAACCTTTCTTTTTTTAATGAAGATGAGGGAAGGCTAAGTTTGGAAGCAATAACCCAAGCCAGAATTTAAAATAAGATTAAATGAAAAAATCATTAAAAAGTAAAACAATAAAAGAAAAAAATTTAAGTGAACCGGCCGGCAACAACCGCTGCCACTTAAGAAAGGAAAGTCGCACGCTTTGAAAATGGTTGCTCCAAGTAGTTGAACTTGAAGTGGGAACAGCCGCCTCGTTGAACTGAATGATGTCAATTATCTTAAAAGTCCCATCAAATTTATAAATAATATGGATACGGCCTTAAATTTATTCCTTAAAACTCGCAGAATATGACATCAAACTACTTTAAGCTTTCAAAGTAAAGCTGCTTTGGTTGACAAATACAGAATTCACATTTCTCAGCTTCCAAACACATGGCAGGCCTCTCATTGTTTATACAATACCTGATGTTGACTTAAATGATTATTTACAAGCGTACGTTTCATTGAATTTTGATCATTATTATTATATATTTGTTTTTGCTGATTTTTTCTGAAACCCAATTCAATGGAACTTCATCTGCCCATATTCATTTCTTTCTTTCTCACCTTCCTATGCCTGCAAGCTCTTGC
>CAOJBI010219537.1:0-10793 GCA_948277035.1 Euphorbia corollata
ACAATATTTAACCCGGTTTTTTCCGGTTTTTTCATTAACCAGACATTTTCATTAACCGGACCGGACCAGCCTCCGGTTCCCGGTTTTTCAGGTCGAACCGGCCGGTCCGGTCCGGTCCGGTCATATTAAAATTGGTTGGGTGCGTGGTGTGCTGATCAGAGACTTGTTTTGTTGGCAAAACATTACAAACAAAACAAATAAATAGTTAGTTACAACCAGAAAATAAAGTTAAGGACATAAATGAATATGAGAGCATTAGTGATAATTAGTCCCGTATTATGATAATTCAATTTTTTGTTTAAACTTTAAACTAGTTTTATATAATTATACAAATAAGTACATAAATCACATGAATGATAGAAAGATCACAATTTATCATTTCAATTAGTTCAAAAGCAAATAGAAAAATTAGTTTTTGTCACTCTCACCACCTCTTCTTTATAATTATAAAAATGTTCCATTTAAAACAAGTGTCAGCCTTAGCCAAAAACACAAGTCCTAAAGTAGGACCCAAAGCACCCAACTGTTTTTTATTCAATGATATTAACCTTGAAAGGAAAATTCGGTTCTAATATGCCTAGCATACGCAGCGAAAATTTAAAATTTTCCTAAGCCTAGGTTCATCTTAATATGCATAATCGAATAAAGCATGCTAAGTTCATTATTTACTTAGAATTAATAAGTATTCTATGACTTAGTTCCAAACTAAATAAATAAATACTTACATCTTAGCTTAAGCCTAAGCATGACAATTCTAAAATATAGTTCTAAACTAAGTATAGAATTCCTAACTTAAAGCCTAACTAAGCATCCATAAATAATAGACAATAAATAAATACAAAGGAGAAAAAGACCTACTTGTTGAAGACCTCCAAGCTCCTTTTGATGCTACACGTATCCACATGAGAAGCCCAAACAAAAACCTGAAGGAAAAACTTTCACTAGTCGAGTCGGTGCTAGCCAACTAAACAAACGAACCAAAATTTTGACTATTGGTTTTCCTCGAAAATATCGTAGAAAACCTTACAAAAAGCACACTTAAAAGAGAGAATAAAGGGAGCCTTTTATAGGCTAAGGGGAGCGAAAAGGCTCCCCTTGAAACCGATGTGGGATGGGAAAAATCCCATCCCATATGTGCGCCCTTATGGGGCACGCTACAGCCTCGCAGCGCTGCTGCGAGGCTTCTCGCACACATGCGTTACCTCGCAGTGCTGCTGCGAGAAATCTCGCAATAGCCCGCAGGCTGTTGCGAGGTTTCTCACAGGCGGACTACGAGCCATCTCGCAACCCACCTGCGAGTCTCGCATTAGGCAGCAACCCAACGTGAGATTTCTCGTAGCTGGCTTGCAAGAATTTCTCGGTTTCACCCTTCGAATAATTTTACCAACCCCGGGTCCAACCCGTGCGTAAAATTTCCTATTTAGTCCTTAAATATATTTTGGCCTATACCCAGTATAGAAGTCTTTTACATTGTTCATGATTTCTCAAAGTATGTGACCTGTAGGACCCCGGACCCTGGATTGCAGCACTCTTCTTCTTTTTGGCACACATCTTCCCCTTGTTCTTATGGACCTTGTCCTTAGGAGCTTGGGAACCATCTACCAGCATGACAGGTTTCTTATTTCTCATCACTTGAGAATCTACTGTCTTCAGCATGTTTATCAGCTCAAGGATTGAACTATCAATCTTGTTCATATAGTAGTTAGTCATAAAGTTTGAGTAACTACTTGTGAGAGACAACAAGATGAGATCAACACTCAACTCGTGGTCCATCACGAACCTTAGTTGATTTAATGTCTCGATATACGAGTTTAGTTTTAACACATGTTGTGCTGCAGATGCGCGTTCCTACATCTTAGTGCTAAATAGAAGTCTTGAGGCCTCCAACCTCTCATTCTTTTCTTGCTCAGCAAATAGCTCCTTAAGATGGAAAATCATGGTACAAGGATCCATGTTTTTGTGCTATCTTTGAAGCTCAGGAGACATAGATGCCAACATCATGCAAGATGCCACATCGGCTTCCTTTTTATACTTCTTCCATGCTTCCTATTCCTTACAAGGAGTGTCAGCACTAGGCCTCTCAGGCAGAGGATCCTCAACCGCATACATTATGCATTTGGCCTTAAGGAGAATCCTCACATTGCGATGCCATTCATTGAAATTCAGACCAGTCAATTTACAATTATCAAGAATCGAGCGGAAGTTGATATTGGAAGACAGAGTTTCAACCTAAAGATGTTTAAACGAGTTTAGTTCATGTAGACTTAAAATGTACTTAATATAAGGCATAAATATTGAAGTACATACTCCCACTATTTTATTACGAATCTAATAGCCCTCACTATTAGACTAGAGAGATGTGCCATCATCTCCTAGTGGGTTAGCATCCATGGTTCAACTAAAACAAACCCCACTATGGTGGAAAAAAATTTATTTTAGATAACCATGGTAGGAATCTCATTCCTTTTGCATCCAATGCAATTGCTAAATCATTCGAGTTTTCATCCCATGAAACGTGTGTACCAAATTGTACATCTCCCCGAATATATCTCTAGACCTTGACATTAGTCCCACTATGGTGGTAACCAATCCAATTCTAGTTAAGGTTGACCCGCGATCTAACATTGATAGCTAATATACGTTGAAGATGGTTCACACTATGGTGTGATCAAAACACCTTTCTTCAAAATAGATTTAACTAAGAATTTAGATTGTGGAAGACATTACACCTTAATATTTGTTAATGAGGGTTTTTAATTTAAGGTCTCACCTAAAGTTCTTCTTAGCATGCAAAATAAAAAAGGTTCGAGTTTTGATTCTTTGCACCTATGTCTATTAGATTATCATATAATTTATTCCCTTTTAATTATAAAACCATATGCGGAATCCAATTCCCATACTAGAAATCAAATGAACCTTAGTTACCCCTTTAGCCTTTAAAAGCCCGGTCACCGATGTATATTCCCAGGTAGGTGAGGTGCCCCAGGAGAGTTAGAAACCAAAGACCAATCCTTAGCCAAAACATACACGGGCTTCCTGTCCCTTACTTAGCTATGTTTCACAATGGTTCATGAGATTTCGTTCTCTTATGTTCCCAACATAAAGCATTTTTATAATAAATAGAATAACATTGCAGAGCCTATTTTAGACTAAGTACGAGCAAAACTTAATCTAGTTATCACTACATTTTGTAATAACATGAAATTAAAGCTAAGTATGCATCGTTTCCAAAACAAATAGCATACTTAAATAATTTCACAACATCTTAGCATGCTTTTCTACATTCAATCATCACAAATAAGGTAGGCTCTAATACCACTGAAAGGAAAATTCGGTTCTAATATGCCTAGCATACGTAGCGAAAATTTAAAATTTTCCTAAGCATAGGTTCACCTTAATATGCATAATCTAATAAAGCATGTTAAGTTCATTATTTACTTAGAATTAATAAGTATTCTCTAACTTAGTTCCAAACTAAATAAAGCAATACTTAAATCTTAGCTTAAACCTAAGCATGACAATTCTAAAATATAGTTCTAAACTAAGTATAGAATTCCTAACTTAAAGTCTCACTAAGCATGCATAAATTCTAAATAAACAATAGACAATAAATAAATACAAAGGAGAAAAAAACCTACTTGTTGAAGACCTCCAAGCTCCTTTTGATGCTACGCGTATCCACATGAGAAGCCCGAACAAAAACCCGAAGGAAAAACTTTCACTAGTCGAGTCGGTGCTAGCCAACTCAACAAATGAACCAAAATTTAGACTATTTGGTTTTCCTCGAAAATATCGTAGAAAACCTTGCAAAAAGCACACTTAAAAGGGAGAATAAAGGGAGCTTTTATAGGCTAAAGGGAGCCAAAAGGTTCCCCTTGAAACCGATGTGGGATGGGAAAAATCCCATCCTATGTGCACGTCCTTGCGGCGCGCGCTACAACCTCGCAGCGCTACTGCGAGGCTTCTCGCAACAGCCCCCGTACGAGTCTCGCGCTTGGCAGTAGCCCAATGCGAGACTTCTCGCAACTGGCTTGCGAGATTTCTCGCAAGTCCAGCTTGCGAGATTTCTCGCAAGTCCAGCTTGCGAGATTTTCTCGATTTCACCCTTCGAATAATTTTACCAACCCCGGGTCCAACATGTGCGTAAAATTTCCCTTTTAGTCCTTAAATATATTTTGGCCTATACCCAATATAGAAGTCTTTTACATTATTCGTGATTTCTCAAAGTGTGTGACCCGTAGGATCTCGAACATCAAGCCGCTAAAGATTTTACCTAATTAATTTTCCCACTTATGAAACATTAATTGGTACGGACTTTATTTATCCAATAAATAATAGTTCTAATCTATAGACGATCATCAGAGGCCTCTAGTAAGGATTCATGATTTCTCAATGTCCGTGATGTTGTATCTTTCTACGAACATGTCCAGATACTATAGTAGACTACTGTGTGATACACTCCTTCCATCAAGCAATACCAACTGGTTTTCGAGCATGGATAAGTGTCAACCCTTTGGACCGGTAATACCGAATCCATTTAGTGCATTTTCTTGTTCCCAAAGTACATTCCTCTTTTGTGAAGTATTAACTAGAATCCCATTCTATTAACACTTACTATGATCAGAGATTTACGAGCAACTGTCACTTCCACAAGTGACCAGGTATTTCTCTCTTTTATCCGGGAGTGATGGATCGTATCTTGACAACTCAGCCCACCAACGAGTAGGCATTGCTATACCCGTAATTACCCTTTTATCATCCACTAGAGTGAATTTTTTAAGAGTAACCCAAAGTATAATTATGACTACACAAGATGTCTAGCCTCTCAAGTCAAAGGATATCCACACAACTATTGTAACGTGATTTATGATTGACACAGGGTATTATTCCATATGATATCTCATAGTGGGTCTCCATGTGTTCACTTCAAGATCCCATCTTAAGCCTGTTGATAAAAACTACTAAGAAGTGCACTCATATGTTGATCTATCCGTTTCATCAATGTCCAATCTTGATGAAGCTTTGATAAGGGATATTCAGACATTATTATAATTGCACACAGTGATAATCTCAACAATCATAGTCCACTATGATTTATCATATATGCTATAATATATGTCATGGGCCTTTGTTATTATATAAAATTGTCACACATTCAAATAACAAAATAAAATGCCTTTTATTAATTGAAATGGAGTTTATATAGTTTTACATGATACATAACGAACTACCCTAATTGCTCTTAGGGCATACATTATTACTAACAATGATCGCCCTCACTAAGGCCCTATATGCTCTCATGCATATTGAAGTGAAAGGTCAGGGAATTGGCAAAGAAGATCCACCACCTCTAGAGACCATTGCTAAAGAACCCATCCAAGAGACTCTTCTAGAACCAGACAATGCTATCAAGCCACCAGCTCAAGCTCCACCGATCGATGAGACTTTCGAAGCCCCACCGCATGTGGAGGAGGATGTTGATAATGATGTACTTTTTAATATTTTGAATGTGTTTTATGTGAACAATTTTGCCTTTAAGGCTTTCAATGAAATGAACAAGAACTTTTCCTATTTGTTTGATGTTCTGCCAGAAGGTACAATGCATTCACCTGAACATACGCATAATGTTTTTAGCATACATGATACTTAGTTGCATGAGGTTAATCTAGGTACAGATGAGTTACCAAAAATGGTAATGATTTCAAATGATTTAACCCTCGATTAAAAGAGATAGATAATAAAGGCACTTAGAAGGCACGTGGTAGCATTCGCATGGTCATATGAAGACATGCAGGCATAGAGAGAGAAATTGCTAAGCACCAAATTCTTAGAGACCCTCGAATCAAGCTTGTTAAATAGAAGCTGCACCGATTAAGACCAGAATGGGCTGAAAAGGTTGAGGTTGAGATCGCCAAACATATTGAGGCTAAATTCCTACAAGTGGTGGAGTATCTTACTTGGTTGGCGAACATCATCCCGGTACCAAAGAAAGATGGAAAAGTCAGGGTTCGCATGGAGTTTTGAGATCTGAATAAGGCTTCCCTGAAGGACAATTTCCCTCTGCCATACATTGATGTCTTGGTTGATAGTGCCGCTAGGGCAGCAATGTATTCATTCATGGATGGGTTCTCTGGTTATAATCAAATCCTCATGGCCATTGCAGATAAGATCAAGATATCTTTCATTCCAAAATGGGGGTCTATTGCTATAGGGTCATGCCTTTTGGGTTAAAGAATGAGGGAGCAACGTATCAAAGAGCAGCTACTACCTTACTACATGACTTAATCCATAAAGAAGTTGAGGTTCATGTGGATGATATGCTTGTTAAATCTAACACTAGAGAAGAGTACCCAGCCATTTTAGACAGGTTTCTCACTAGGATCGAGAAGTATAATGTCCGCCTTAATCCGAAAATGTGTGTGTTTAGGGTCATATCAGGAAAACTTTTGGGACATATTGTTAGTCAAAGGGGGATTGAAATAGCCATTCGGGATATGCCAGTAACAAGAACAGAAAAGAAGTCTGGTCTTTCCTTGGATCCCTTCAGTACTTCAGCAGGTTCATAGCTAGGCTCACCACCATTTGTGAGCCTATCTTTAAACTTTTGAGGAAGCAACAACCAGTGGTTTGGAATGAACAGTGCTAGATCGCCTTTGACAATATTAAATAGTATATGATCAACCCTCAGGTTTTGAAGCCCCTAGTCCTCAGTCAACCCCTTATACTTTACTTAGCAATTGAGGATTCATCAATGGGGACCATGCTTGTACAAGAACATGATGATAAAAGTGAACATGCCTTTTATTATCTGAGTAAGAAACTCTTTGACTACGAGACCCGCTATACTATCATTGAAAAGACTTGTGCAGCTATGGTATGGTTAACCAAGAAGCTATGTCATTACTTCCAATCTTACAAGGTAAAAGCAATGGTAAAACTTGATCCTATGAAGTACTTATGTCAATCTCCCTCATTGGCAGGTAAGTTATCCCGGTGGGTGCTGTTATTATCAGAATTTGACATTGAATACATTACTAAAAAGGTTATCAAAAGTCAGGCTGTTGCTGAGTTCCTAGCTAATCAAGCCCTCGTCTAAGATTATGTTGAGAATCTAGACTTTCCTGATAAACAACTGGTAGTGATCAATGAGGAATCACAAGAATGGATAATGTTTTTTTACGGGTTTATGAATCTCCGAGGGGCCGGCTTGGATTTTTTTTGGTCACCCTATATAATGAGCTTAGACTTTACCCTGAGGGCGCCACTGCTTCCGAGCATACTTCCTTTCGTCACTTAGCCATTCAATTTTCGTTAGTTGATGATGATCTTTTCAAGCGCACTTCCGATGGGTATTACTAGACTACAATGGTCGTGGACTGCATCTCTGAGGTCCGAAAATGTCACGAATGTCAGATTTGTGGCGATATTAGCAATCTGCCACCAGTTGAACTCCAACACTTATCTACTATTTGGCCGTTCTTGGCATGGGGGATCGACATTATGAGAGAAATTCAGCCTTCATCCAGTAATGGACATAAATTTATCGTAGTCGCCCTCGACTACTCCAAATGGGTTGAAGCCGAATCTTACTCCAATATCACCACCAAGAAGATGGCCAAATTCATAGAGAAGCACATTTTCACTCATTATGGAATCCCCTATCATATCGTCTCTGACAACGGAGTTTAGTTTCAAGGGGCAATAGCTGAGCTAATTGCAAAATATAGCATCGAACATCACAGATCATCACCATATAGACATCAAGCTAATTGTGCAGTGGAAGTAGCCAATAAATCCATCAAGAAAATCTTGAATAAGATGGTTGTCATGTACTGAGATTGGGCAGATAAGCTACCATTTGCAGTATAGGGATACAGAACCAGTATTAGAACTCCAGTAGATCAAACTTTATTCTCCTTGGTATATGGCATGAAAGCAGTACTTCCTGTGGAAACCAAAGTTGGATCACTCAGAGTAGCCTTGGAAGCAAAGTTAAGAGAATTGGATTGGGTAAGGACCAGGTTTGAACAATTGAACATGATAGACGAGCAGCAATTAAAAGCCTTAGATCACTTGCAAATGTATCAATAGTGAATGGCCAAGGTATACAACAACCAGGTAACACAAGCAGCCTTTGAAAGTCATGGATTTGGTTCTGAAATAGCTTAAGCCTACAAATGTGTATGTTAGGGGAAAGTTCCGACCGAATTGGGAAGGTCCTTTTGTCATGAAGAAAGTCTTGAGGAAAGGCGTAATCAAAGTCATGGACATGGACGGGAATGAGTTTGTCAATCCAATCAATCAAGATAGTCTCAAATGATACCACGTTTAGGCAAAAGAAATAAATCATGTGAAAAGCAGTATCACAAAAAAAAATATATATGTAAATTAGCCCGTCAACTGACACTTGGTTGGTTGATCAGAAATTAGGGCCTTTTTTCACAAAAGAAAAGATAGTTCGTTGAGTTGAAAACCTGAAAAGGACAGCTCAGGCAAGACTTAGAACATAGAGTGAAAGCAGCAAGCACATCAATTGAAAATCCCGAAAAGGCCAATTGATGGTGAGGGTTAAGTCATTGGAAATATCTATACCTCAGTTAACCTCATTAATGATAGTGTCATTATTTTGAGCTGAAATCATTGTGCGAACGTTTATTTGAAGATACATGTGCTACTAGTAAAAACATTACAAATAGTCATCATTAACCTTAGTTTTGCAGCCTAGTTTCAATTCAACAATCAAAAGGTAAATAAATCCGATAGTTTCAAACCACAATGGTATAATCTAGACAAAATCCAATATAATTTACAGTATAAGTAGGATAGTTTCAGGAAAATAAGCATTCTTTTAGGCAAAGAAAGCTTCTTCAATCGGCATACCATTAACGAGCATATGCACTGAGCCTATACTCATCACGAATCCACTCAAGTATCGCCCATGAATGTCTCTCCCGGTCAGGAATGGAACGAATGTCCCCTAGCCACCCATGATAGAACCTATCGGTCTCTGTGCTCTCAATAGAACTATAATCTAGCTCAATGAAGCGAGTGTGCTGTGTCCACACAACCGGCAACCTATCAGGCCAAGTATGATGCCACTTAGAGACTGCAGAAGTACATGAGCATCGTGGTATCCTCTATCGTCTCCCGTACTCCATGTACAATTGACTAGGAGAATAAAATTTGAAGATATATAAGATCAGCAGAACTCCATCCTCGTGCATGTCTACGGCCACATGAGTAATATCCCACCAAGGGCATAGCCATCGGATCTAATCATTTTTGTAATGCTGCAAGCTCTCAACCAGTCACTTTCATTCTACTCCCTATGATCAGAAATAACTAGCCCTTGCTTAGCATGCTGGACGGGCCTATACCTAACTTGGGATATTTGATCTTTCAGACGGAGTTTCCCCTAATTTGGGATATTTGATCTTTACCAGCAAGGTTGTTCACATACATCAATGCATTTTATTTAAAGATAAAGTAGTAAAGCAGCTCTAGTGGCTCTTTACTTAGGCATTCAATGTAAAAATGAGCAAAAATAACATAAAAAGTTTAAGGCTTAGAGATAATACTCTTATTTACCTTTTCTTTGTTTCAGGATGATATGAGAGCCGATTTGGGATCGAGTTTGTCGTTGTTTGATGGAAAACTTTGAGAAAATTTGAAAACAAAAGTGATTGAAAGTGTTTGTGGTGATTTGAAAGCGTTTTGACTCAAGTTATGGCTATAATCACGAGTGAAAATGATTTTTAATGAGTTTTTACGAGTTTAAATTGAGAGTTTTTGAGAGAAACTTGACTTAAATCGAAAGTCAAATGATTTTAATTGAATAAACTTGAATCTGGTAGAGTTTTTACGCGTTCGGGAGTGAAAACTAACGGAATTTGCTCTGGGAAAAAACAAAACTCGAAACTTGTTGAAAATGGAAGCGGAAGCCCCCTTTTATAGCATGGAGGTAATTAGCACGCAGGCTAATTACCTATCTAGGGCGTAGCCCCATAGCTTCCCAGATTTTGGGGAATGCTATCCCCTAGGTAATTAGCCCGTGGGCTAATTACCTATAAGGGGCAAAATCCCCCAAATCAGCGGGTTTTTGGCCCTTTTAACGAAATCGAACTTTTTCGAAATGCGATTTTTCAGTTTTAAAAATTTACAAGTAAATGAATATCACAACTCGGCTCTATTTGAGTCATGTCAAATTCGTAATTCGAAGTAGGTGCATGTCCTCATCGGGTCCGAGTGGACCGTGCTAACAGTTTGCCCCTCGCATATAGGAATTTTGATCTTGTAGAAAGATTCCCTAGTATGCGAAAGAAACCGTAAAACATTTGTGAATGCATGAGTTGAAATTTTAATTGACGAAGTTTTGAAACAAAATATTTTGCCCCTTCAATTAAAATGTTAACGAGGGTCAAAAATATTCCCATTTAGAAAATGTTTTGAAATTGGCGCGGGGCCGAGAATATATTTTTTTAATAAGTAAAAAGCATGTTGGTGCGTGTTTTAGAACATTTTCTGGTCCGCTCGGTTGAAACCGGAACTGAAAACAGCTTGAAAATGCATAAAGTATTGAAAAGTGTGCTTATTTTTGAATGCTGGGGATTAAAACTATGCTCCGCTGGGGATGTATGCATGTTTTATTTTGAAAACTCCTGCTGGGGAATTATGACATGTTGGGGGATACAGATAAAATAAGTTTCGCTGGGGAAAAGGTGTGTATAAAATTTTGCTGGAAAATTTTTCTTTACATAATGCAGAGGTAGAGTGAAGAGTCAAACCTGTACCTA